>JAPYMA010001608.1:0-65594 GCA_035041965.1 Anisakis pegreffii | reverse complement strand
TCAGTATTGCATTCACTCGTGTGTGTTTAAAACCTATGAAATATCAATGACCAGTGGTTGAGATACAATGATGAAGTTAAGTGGTTGAGATACAATGATGAAGTTAAGTGGTTGTTTTTATTGCGGCGGTAGAATCGTCTTGAGTGAATTTCTTGTATATGCCTGAATCTGGTGGTTCGATCAACTGTTCGCCATCACGGCCGAGCAACCAAAACGTTTCCATAACTCCTTTGCCCTTCAACCATTGACATCATAAATTATTGAGTTGAAATTCACGAGACTCTGAATTGTTCTGGCGATCACCTTAATGATCACCTTAATGTTCTGGCGATCATTCTGAATTGTTCTGGCGATCACCTTAATGATCACCTTAATGTTCTGGCGATCACTCTGAATTGTTCTGGCGATCACCTTAATGTTCTGGCGATCACTCTGAATTGTTCTGGTGATCACCTTAAAAGGCTCACCTTAATGATCACTTCACCTCGGCTAACCGTTACGAAGCCACCGAGGACGTCCGTAAGAAAACGATTGGCATCACCCGAAAGATGGATTTGACCAGCTGTAAAGATGGAGCTGTTACGCGTTATCGTCATGTGTTAAGCTGTGAATGCCAGCATGAAACTTGATCAGAGTTAGCTCATTGACAATGTACTATTTTCTGACTGAGTTGTTTGAATATTGTCTTAATCTGAGCTGAGAGCCTCTTATAGAGTGTTCTCAAAGACACAATTCTTATAGTTATAAGAGTGCATGATGTTGTCATGAGCAGAGATCGCTTACGTTTTCCGTTGCTCTCCATTCGTGAAGCTGTGTTCACCGTATCACCAAACAGACAATAACGTGGCATTGTTAAGCCAACTACACCAGCCACACATGGTCCTGAAAGAGCGCTTTGATAATTGGCAACGAATTAATTCTCTTCATTTCACAGTTTTACTTTCTTGTCAATGATCAGCAATTCATGATCAGTGATCGCTATCAATGCTTGCTGATGATATCCAAGGTTGGCATGTGACTGCAAGAATTTCCTCGAGATCTCACGTTAAAGTGTGAATCCACATCTTTGTGGTCAATCAACCATGAGCTCTTGCTTATGTTTCGGCTCATTAACAACACCCGAAACAAAACATTATTCCTTATCGGAGTTTTCATTCTATATAAGCTTCTAATGAGTGAACTTGCATCGATTCAACAGAAAAGCGATAACCAAAATAATGACTGTCTGATCAAATGCAAACGATCTCACAGAAACGCCATTGATGGACGTTAGATTTTTTGGTCACTTTCAGAATAACTGCAGTTAACAACCAACGTTCAAACGCAGCCATACCCAAGGAATTTCACTTGCATACTGTGCAAAAGTACTGACGAATTCGAAGTATTCCTGTGAGGAATTCAAAACCTAGAATTAATACAGTTCAGACAGGTACTGGCGATAGTTTCGGTAATGTACTCTTCGGTTCCAAAATTTGATTAGTTCTCAATCAGCTATTTTTGTTGTTATTGCTGCCGATTTATTTGTTCATTTCATGCTTCAACCTCCTCAGAATGTCCTCTTCAAAAACGTTTATATACATATATATATATATATATATATATATATATATATATATATATATATATATATATATATATATATATATATATATATATATATATATATATATGCATAAATATAACGCAAATAAGAGCATTGATTTTATTCCTTTATCGCAGTAAATCCCTCAAAATCCGAAGCGAATTTCATTTTAGAATTTTTTGGCTCTCACAGTTAATGAGTTTCTCTCCACTTTGGACAACATTCGTTTGATTCTCTGATTCGTTTCAGATTCTGTGAATGGAAAATGTTTCGCCTCACTCCCCTCTCCGCTTTTCGCATTGTTGACAGCAAACAGACCAACTGACAACGAATAAACGCAATCGAATATCGAATAAACGGACATTTTTTGATGAGTTTTTTTTGTGGATTTCGAACATGTAAACAGAAATTCAGTTTCAGAGTAAACATCGTCATCAAAATCGGTGCGAGAGAACAAAATTTTTTTTTTGGTTGTTGAGGGAATATGGCGAATTCATTCGAGTGAATAGCGCTTTCAGCCGGTGCTTCATGTTCGCTTGTTGTTGTTGTTGGAAACATGGAGAGTGGAGACACACAAAGAAAGAAACCATTGGATTTTGAATGGAATTTTAAGATTTCCAGGTTCCGAGAGGACGAAACCGAACAAACAAAACGATTTTTTTGTGTTTGCTGCACTAAAATAGCTGCGCGAAGCAAGAGATGACAGAATACGAGTGTACGAAAGAAAAAAAAGAAACGATTGTAGCAAACACAAATAAAGGAAAATGAGCACCAAAAAACTTTCAATATAGCAATTTTCCAAGAAAAAAATTGAATAATTCATGTTTATCAACGGTCTACTTCTTTGCTTTTCTTTCATGCGCTCATTATTTACGCGTCGTTTTTCTCATCTCCATTCTCCTCATGTTTGCTTTACTTCCCACTAAACCATGGAAGAATTCGTCGATGCGTATCTACCTCATGCACACACACACAACAGCTGTCACGATACACATGCACTCTCACATCGCATGTGACGACAATTCGAGGACAACAACAAAGCAACGAGGACAGCAGCAGCAGCAGCACAACAACAACTTGATTATTCTCATTCAAACGCTCACTTTACGGCATATCAAACGGCATATCAAACGCGAAAATCTAATGAACTCCTTTCATCTTACTATCAAACACGATCCCAAATCATGTTTCAAACTATCTTATCGCAAGTACAGATGAATCGAGATGAGCGAATATACAAAATATGTAATCCTAACAAACTAGTGCACCATATGGCATTGATGTGCATTTGAACAAATAGGTAAACTCATTATCAGTAATTGTTTATTTCACTTATCAAGAGAGATTACTATCATGAGAAATGCATGAATTTCTTGAAATCAGGTTATCGTCTGCGCTCTAGACCATGCTCACACGTAAATATAAACAGTGCATTTTGATATGCTCAAATTTATTCACAAACAGTAACTTTATTGACAGCCATGAAAGTAATACGAAAACCAGAACTATTGTGTTAGAAACTGATTGTGATCATGGGCAAAATATTCCTTATGCTCTCATATACGCCCAATCGTGCGGTGGTGTGCTTCTTATCCTATATTCATTAGTTTTTTATGCGACTTTATATGAATGAACCAATTTGCCGTTTGTATCATTTGCTCATCTGGTTGAACTGCTATTACAGGTGTGTTAAACTGCTAGAAATTTGTTCGCTCTGGTAACATTTACGGTCGACTCGGAGTGAAGAGCGATGACAGAATTTTTCACGTTAAACAAGGACAAGTGAACTTAAAGTACACGTTTTTGAGGCATATCGAACCAGTTGAAAATATAACTAGTCGATGCAAACAAACAAATCTAAGGTCTTTCAGCTGTCAGACAGATCATCTGTGTCGAATACTCTTAGGATGTCATTCGGTAGCGCAATTCGAAGCATTCACTCAAAACAGTCGCAAAAGACTCAAAAGGCGGAATGTTAATCTGTTGGTAAACAGATGAATAAATCCTGCATGAAGCACTTGAATCTTAAAATGTCTTCAATATTTTCGATAGCTGTCAAGAAAGTACGCGATGCTAACTTCAAATGATATGCTTTCATGATCGTATCATTTGAACTTAACGCTACGAATGGCCAGGTAATAGGCAGGTAAAAATATCCTCGAGTTTACGACAAATCCTTATCTGTGTGATAAAACAGATTGTCGATTTTGTGTAGTGATAAAAATCCCCTTAATGTTTCGATGCTCTGAACGTTTTCAACTAACAACGAAAGTACTCGAATGGAAGTGCGTTGGAGAATAACACAGAATTCAATGAATATTACGAAGAACTGCTCGCTCGATCAATACATTCATTTATGCATACAATTATTAATACATCTCATTTGGATTATTTTCTCCGCGCACCATCTAATAACTACGATGCAGAGTTTAATTGGACATCGATCTCGAAATTCGATGAAAACCGCTGCAAAATCCCTTATTCAGCAGCGCAACACACACTCGAAAAACGTGAAATGAACGCTTTAACATTATCGTTCATTCGCTTTTTGATCTCGTATGTCATTTCGCTTCGATGCGCATGCATTTTAATGAGTTTGACGATAAATTCTAATCCGAAGAACATTATCACTGCTATAACCAGAATACTAATTTTAATGAATGAAATTGTCATTGTTGTCATTTATTAATACCAATTTAGTTACTGTCGTCATCGGTGTCCTTAATGTTGAAGTTTCTGTTTTGGTCACATTCATCACAGAGAGTGCAATATGTTGAGCTGAGAAACGGAAAAAAGACTGAACTGCTATCTGATGATCTCAAATATGGATTCGATGAAAATTTTTGCGTTTCGTTTTCTCGATCGTGGTCTAGTACTGCATTGGATACGTTCACAAACAACGCATAATGTGATATTAAATAGTGCATTCGATGCCCACATGTGATATCTGTATCGCTTTTTATGTCAGCCATATTTAATTAAGCCTCGCATCAAATAACAAACAACGAACAATTCTATGGTGAATCGAGTAAATGAACCAAACAACTGGACACAACACAATTATCCCGATGCTCTGCAGCATCACCGTGGCATACTGTACCACGCGATTGCATTTCATGTGATTTGATTATTTTTGATAATTTTTTCTCATTTCACTTTTTTCTTTCTCATTCCATTTATCACTTTTTCACTAACATTGACTTTCTAATACATCCACAAACCTCATTATATGATGATGTGTTGACGATGCTGAAAATGAAAATATATCAAAAAATGAAAATGTATCGGGAAATGAAAAAATCTTCATAAAAACGTGCTGAGGGATTGAACCGGGAAAAAGAGAAAGAAACTGAAAAAAAAGAAGAAATCCGAAGTGAAATGAATTCATGAAAGTTTGACAAATGAAAAACGACGATCGCGTCGTCGTTGCCATCAATTTTATCGTTATTTTCGCTGTTAGTTTTCAAAAGCGTTTGAAGATTTGTACTTTTGTTTTGTTCACTTTCAGCTGTTTTTCATTTTGTTTCATTAGTTTTTTGAGCATTTTTTCAAATTCAGTCAGCTGCTCCCAACACTGTCATCGGAAATTTTGACTACCCTAGGCGCGTTCCCGTCAATCGATCATTTTTCATTTATCGCTCATTCACTCAATTTTCTTGCACACGTGCATCAATGAGCACCACGAATGATTGATAGTATTTATATTGCTATACCGCTGGTACTAATTTTCCGAGTGATACCGTGTCTATCATCACTATAATAATTGTAACAACACTAATAATTAAGTGTTGCAATGAGTTCGTTCGGTGAAGTTCAGTTCATCATTCATCAACATTCTTAACTGCCAACAGCAACAACAACAAAATAACAGCACTAGCAGCAGTCAGTTGGTCACATGAATAAGCAAAAAAGCTACCGTACACACTCGTCAACTGAATGCCGGAATAATTAAATTTTACACGTACTAACACATAAACGCACACACACACATGTGATGAACAAAAATAGAAAAAACGGATGAGTTATTGTGGTTGAACCGATAGCAAGTGAACATCACTCATGGAACTTTTCATCAGACTCAATCTATCCCACAAAAAAAACTCAATATCGACGCTCATCACCGAAAAAAAAGATGCACTTTTACCGTCAAGAACATTGCTGCTGCAATGGAAGAACATTGGTGCGAAGCAAAAAGAGCCGAAAAAACGTCTGTATTGAAGGCTAAAACTTATCAGCTGCATCGAGAAGCACATTTTTTCAGTGTCTGTTCACCCTATTGGAAGTTCTCATCTGCTCTTTTTTAGCAGTCAATAAACGATCAATTGTTTCTACCGTATTACACCAACAAAAAGTATCCATAATTTTACTTCATTTAAGCCATTTTGTCTAATTAGCGGAGCTTTTGCGTTGATAATGAGGCATTTTTTGGTGTAGTGAAATGGCTGTAGGAAGTAATGCGACGGTTTCTAAGAATGATATCTGATGCAAGAAGGGTATGAAAACCAGGAAAAATAGATGATACCATGTGTTTCTGTGGTGTTTTCAACGAGTTAGAAGTTGATGAAAGCACTTCGATTGCATATATCACTTTTTTCTCACTTACCTCAAAACACGAACCATAAATTTCCTCTACTATAGGCAAGTGGATAAACAACTGACAAACGAAGCGCTACAATGACGTACGAGTTCAAAAACTCATTACAAATAAGAAACACAATAGAAATTCTCCGGTTTCATTTGAATTCTGACGCCGTGTTGCAGCTGTGAAAATTGAATTGATGGGTTCTTTTGGATAGATTGCCGTTGATTTATTTATTCGTTTGTTTATGTATTTATCTAGTCATTTTTCACATCCGATAGTGCGGTGCAACAATCGATGTGATTTAGTGGTAAGATTGGGGCTAAGAACAACATTTCATGTGCTATTCAACGTTCGTTCCCTCTGATGGTTTGTGCTGTTCTCCATCAGTTTCTTTTATCCTCACTACTCTTCGTTGAGTCTTACATTCGCATATAATTCCAAATGCTGTTGTTATCTTAAAAACTAAGGAACTCCCAGAAGGACAACAACAATATCATCAAATGCAGCAAATTACTTCGACGACTGAATCACAACGAAACTGGCTATTGAAGAGGATGACGTATGAATAAACGTATCGTACTATATAACAGTTGAACATATCTGCTGTTTTGTTGGGTCGAATTGTTTATGTTCTTTGAGATATTTCTTAATGAATTGGTTCATGTAACCACCCAGCATTACACTAACGAGTGTAATGAATTTCTTCTTGAAAGCAAAAATTTTTTGGAAATTTACAGCGGAGCGCGCGAACGTAGAACGCGAAAACTCATTAATATCAGGAACAGAATTTTCTCATGTACAAAAAGAAGATGGCTTAAAAAACCTGGTCATGAGCAGTGAACAAAAAAACAGGAAATAAACTAAACAAACTCATGAATGTCAAGTAAACCAATTGACGATGGAAACACAATCAATTACAGAAATATATCGAAATTAATGAAAATTGTTCGACCAACCTGATAGATTTCGTTGAGTTTAAGGCGTTTTTCGGGACTACTTTCGATTGCCTCGATAATCAGATCCTTGTAGCTCAAACTGGGTCGTTCAGCCTTCTCAACTATCGGCGTTTCTTGCCCGCTAACACTCGGCACACTGGTGACGGCTACGGCTGTCGCAGTTGCGGTCGTGCTTCCGAGGTTCGCTGAGGGTTCTGTGTTCGACTCTGACGTTGAGCCGGAATCGTCGGGACTTGTCGCCGTTCTGCTAGTGGCCGACGCATTCAGCAAGGAGGATGTGAGCGCACTGGTGAAAGGTGACGGAGAGCGAACCATGGTTGGTGCTGACGAGAACAAATGTTGATTTGAGGAAGTGGCGTTGTGCATAATCGATGGATTGATCAGGTCCATTAGTTCTAAGGCAGTACCCAACGTTGACGATGCGTTTTCTGCGCTTGAGTGTTGCTGTTGTTGCTGTTGTGGTTGTGGCTGTGGCTGCGACTGCTGGTGACACAACTCCAGAGTGGCGATTGCTGGATCCGCGATCGTTTCACTCGTTTCAGAAGTTGACGACGAGTCGATTCCTAGCTTCGATGCTACTGCAGCACCGGCTGCCTGCGCACCAAATATGGCGAAATCAACCGAAAATGGGGCAAAAAGAGCCGTTTTGCTCGTTGGGTGGATTTTCTGCGGAATGTAATTTTCGTGGTACGACGGCAAGCGATTTGCACCTGCTCTCTCGTGTTGTTCTTGACGACGACGACGATGTGGTGATGATGACCAAATCAATTAATTAATTCAGTCAGTTGTTTCGTGCGATGCTGATTACAGAATAATATCAAGGAAGTATGTGTGTGTATGTGTCTATGTAATATTCTGAAATTTTAGCGTCGTATTAGTACGTTTCGATTGTGTTTTCAAAACGGAAAGTGAAACGACATGTTGACGTAAATGAAAACGAACAATCTCGAAACGCGACGTCGGTCGATAAAACATGAACGTAATAACGATGAAAAAGTTTGGTACGAAGCACACGATTAAATGATTACTTCAAAACTTCAACTTCGAGAACGAACTCCGTCCATCGTGTCATAGTACAGTACAGAAGAGGCGTAATATGAGATTAGCATGTAAGATCATAACAGTAATGAGGTAGATCACTGTTATGATGAAGCAACTCACATGCTCCAATATCTCGCCAGTGTTTCGCGATCGGCGAATACTCACGATTAGTGCTCATTGGATGAATCTAATACTGAGCTCACACTCATGCCTTTTCCAGCCTGAAAAGGAAACCCTTTCGAAAAATCACTGTTACTTCAAAAATGAATGAATATACGAATGTGAAATCCCATATCAGGATGGTCACCTTTGTGTAAGCCCCAAACAGAACTAGGCAGAATGTCCTCTTCGGTTAAGGAAGTGCGAACAATAAATTGAAAAAGCGGTGAAAACCCATTGGACATTTAGTGGTGATGAAACGTTATTGCATGTTACTTTGCCTTCCTGCTGTCGCGGACTGTTACGTGATATTTATCGTATTGCCCGACGAGAACTTATCACGTAAATGTTATGATAACATTAATTAGTTGATTCCAACATTTTTTGCATTTCGTTTTAATGATTACCAAAAGTAAAAGCGGAACACGAAATGCTCTCAAATGACAACGGTTGCTTTGCTGTAATAAGTAACGATTGATAGAGAACGTGATAGATCATGATGAATTGATGTGAAAAGTTCAAATTTTCATGTTCATTTTCATGATAATATGCGCAATATGGTGTCTTCCGTTTCCTGGATGAGTTCTCGGATATATTTGCAATCGGGTAATCTGATTGGGAAAATATTACTCATTGTCAGAAGAACTAATGAAATTTTAAGCGAAAAGATCGAAACGGACTGCGATGCAACCGGCCGGCTCAACTGATGAGAATAATTCATCCAAATCAATCATTAGACAATGAATATAATATTGAATGGATAATATTTTATTGTGTTAGATATGATGACAGATTGTTATTGTTGTTGTATTGGATTATATCGTGCATTGTACACCTACACAAACACTTTACGGTAATCACAATCACATCAGCAGAAATTGCGGCCGAATAGCATGATGCGTGTGTAGTGTTGAATATATTCGGAAAAGAATAAAACTGCAGCTGAGTAGAATAAGAATAGATTCGGAATTATCAGTTGCTAACAGCATTCTAGATTTTTTAGAATTCAAACCGACACTAACTGATCTCATCGTTGATAATCGCAAATAAGCAATTTTTTTGGAGGTATATTTAGCTGACCAAGTGAAATGGCTTGAACGTTTCTTCAGCGAGTCATTAGAATACTTATATAATGAAATTGAATTAATGAAATGTGAATTCAGGAATTGGATGACAGCAAAGTGCACGCTCATGTTGCTACAGGAAAGTACCAAATAAGAGAGATATTTTTGGGTTTATTATTAGTGCATAGGAGGTTAACATTCAGTTCAAATCTGAGTTACGATTGAAATTGAAGTCACCATCGAAATTGAATCAATGTAAACCACTAGACAAGCATGGCCTTCGTTCCGATCTCGTGTTCATGAGTACCTCGGTTTCCGAGTTAAATTGGCAACGACATTTTTCAGAACAATCCAGTTAGCTTTCGTTTGATGAATGAAAGTGTTTCAATGAAATATATTGGGAATAAAGAGAATATACAAATGATAATGAAACAAATGGATATGGATCAGTCTTTATAATGACTGAGATTATGGATAACACTGAGATCTTATCATGAACAAACAACTCGTCGTTTCACTCGTCACTGAAAAGTGTGAGTGAGCCACGGTCAGCGTCACTACTGTGCTGATGTGAGTGAATTGTGAGGGAAACTTTGCGGTTTTTGACTCTTCACATGACATTGTTCACATTTCACTTGGAAGTTTTCATTGTTAAGTTGAAATTCTCTTCATTCAGATAGTTTGCTAGAATTTCAGAAGATGAGATAGAATGAACATAAGCAATAATAATGATAAACAAACAAACAAACAAATAACAATGCCGTTTGTTGTCACTGAATGAATGTAAATGATGGTGTTGCGTGCAGGATGATGGGTTGGATGGCTAGTTGAGAGAATTTTCATTCGGTTTTTCACCTTCTCATTCGTCTTACTCCGTCGTTTTAGACGGAGTGGAAGAGCGAACGGAAAAGCGAATGAAAAAACGTTCTCGAAAAACAAAAAAATCTATCTTTTTTATCATTTAAATTGATATTGCATAGCTGTTGTTGTTGTTGGTGGTGAAACCAGATCAGACCAGACACGCTGCTCTTATCAAAACCGTCTGCTGTTAGATGATTGAAAAAAAAATGCAGTCGCACTAATAGAGCAATGAACTCAGCAAGGACAGCACCAACCATAACAATACCAAAACATCTTTGCAACAGCGAACAGCTAAACAGTTTGCTCCTTGAGAACTACTTCGGATTGCATCATGAGTTTCAGCACGACCGAATGCAGAATGGAGCGAAATTAGATGCCAGTTCTAACTAGTTATTGCTAAGCATCCTGATGTGGAATTTTTCGTACAGTTGAAGGAATTATTATGTGAACTTTGTTATGATCAACAACCGAGTCAACTGTTGATATGAAATTGATAATGGTACAGAGTCAAATGACATTGAAATTGAAATCAACAAGAAGGTAACAATGTGAACTGAATGAAATGATGAAGTGCCTCTAAATGATCGCTATTGGTATTTGATTGGTGCGCGATGATAAAAAGTGCAACATTTGCTGAGTTTAATCGCCAAAAACAATGCAATTACGAACGCTCATTATTATCATGACCTACAACCGCACCAGCAAAGTCGCAATAAATTCTTTCGTATCAACACGTATAACCCTCTTTTTGCAAACGAACTGAATGATCACAGATGAAAAAGAGCTTAAAAAAGTCCTAAATGTAGGTGCTCAAACTGAAATAATTTTGCAAGATAACAAACATTAAACATTTATACTATACGTTAAACAATTACTGTAAGCTATTTCAAAATCGAGTCATTTTGAATTTCACAGATAATTGTTATAAATCCGTGACCATGAGACCTCCACCCATAGTGGGCGTTTCTGATCAAAATGTAATGACAGATCATGTAATGATATGATAATGATAACTGATATTGAACTTTGTTCTGTAATAATGGGCACAGTTGTGAATGAATCAAGAATCAGATAAACAATAATGAGAGAATTCAGCGAACTGTGCAATTTTGAGGACACGAAAACGTGTAAACACGACTAGCGATTTTGATGATGAACATAATAGACAGCAAATATGACTGTAATGAAGATAGTGATGCAATAAGGAACAAAAATAAGAACATTAGTATAGTTTTTGACTTGCTCAATGGAATGAATAGCTCACATAATGAAGTGAAAAAGGACGAAAACACTTTCAAAAAAAGCGAAGAAATGTCAGTTAAAATGGAAGAACGGACAAAAGAGAAGGGTAATAGTTAGTGTGCGATTGATCCAAATCAAAACCTAATATTGATCATCAACACAATGATGAAAACAAGCTCAAAATACTCGTTTATTCACTCGCATTATGTGACTAATTCTAAGCGCAACATAAGTTCTTAATATGCGTGAGCGGCTAACTAATGAAATCAGAAGATATTGCCCAAACCAGCGACACTTCAACTGAGTCATTTTTCAAAATTGACTATCGAACAATCACCAATCAGCAGCAATTTATTGCTGATGATGTTAATAGATTCGATACAATTGATGAATTGTTCGACTGAAACTGTGGAAAATTGTGAACGTTTATTTGTTCAACGTTTATTTGTAGGAAGAAAATTCTGCTGAATAAACAATTCGAGGAGCGGTAAAGAGCAACAAAAAAACGGCTGGGCGGACAGCGAACCAGAACAATAATATTAATGATAATGATGATGACGCTCCAGGGCTAGAGATCGCAATAAAGCAATATGAGAACGAACGTCAGCAAAAGCAGCCAGCCGGCATCAATGTTCGCATTCAAACAACAAACAAAACAAATGTAAACAAACAAATAAAATAAATGAATGAGAGTTTGATTTTGATTGCAATGGTACGGCGGATTGATTGTATTTTGAAGAGAAGGGCGGGCGGCGTTTCGGATGGATTTTGCTTCGTGACGATGACACTGACGATGACGCAGCACCAGCAGCAGATAGCGGATAATGCATGATGACTGTAGCTGGTTGGGTGTGCGTGAATGAATGCATGAAATTTTTTGATTTTTGACTTTCTGATTCATTTTTGAATTCGTCGTTTTTTTTTTGTCAGTTTGCGTCCAACTGTCGTCTGTCAACTGATTTTATTCATTTGCTTATTTTCATTATGGTTTTTATAGTGCATCGTCGTCAAACGTGTAAACAAAACTGATTTTAGTATCAAGTAAACAAAACATTATCGTTCGTTGCATCAAACAATTTGGTGGTTTGTACGTGGCACGTACAAAACTTATAAACTCTAGAGCAACAGAAATTACAAGAGTTAGCAATCAGGATTTTATTTCATCAGCACGTACCCTTCGTTTTGCAGGTATTTATGAATGTGGAAAGTTGATTGTATGCAAAAAAAAACGCTTAAATGACAAGGTGCTGTGCAGAATTGAAATATTCGAAGACAGTATGAAAGCAGCATGGTAAAAAACTGAATGTTGCCTACTGCCCAACGCAATAGTTTTCTTCGTTTCCTGTATGTGATTCTCCCATTGTCAATGAAAACTCTCCCATAACCTAACTAAGAAACTTCATTCATATGTCAACAAATAGGTAACAAAGTTGCACGAATGAAATTAATAGTTGCGCTTGATAGAGTCAACGAAAACAGTGAATAAAATATTCACAGAGCAGAAATTTTCCAATGAAGAATACATCGGTATTCCATCATGAAAAAATCTGAATGTCAACTGTTCGTATGCGATCGGTTATATTTTGTTATCGTTGCTGCTGCTGCTGCTGCTGCTGCTGCTGCTGCTGCTGATGTTGTTGCGCTTTTCCATTCGTTGTTCATTTGCTGGTTTGTGAAATAATAAATGGAATTATTAGCGAGAACGAGAAAAAAATCAATGGAATGGAAATTCATTAGAATTCAAAAAATCTGTTCTCATCATTATTAATATGATTGTTGTCGTCAATCAAACGCACACAAACACATACAATCATTTGAATGAGATCGCTGTTTTTTTTTCACAGTTTGATTCTGCGATAATGATATTTTGTTTGTGAAAACAGTTTTTCACTCTGATTAAGATTTGATGTGACAGTTGTTGACGGTTGCTGTTGAATAAGAATAGCAGCATGAATTGTTTGTCGTAAATTATGAAATGAAAAATTGATTGCACTAGCGACTGCTGACGTTTCGAATGGATTAGATTGCATGGGTGGGTAGATCGCAATCGTCTGTCGCGATTACATCAATTTCATCTAGGCAATAAGGTGAAAATAGCTTGTTTAAAGCACTATTCAAGCAAGGTTCTCGTCACGACCAAATGCGTCGTTATGTAACAGCCGATGAATTCAGTCAGATCATATGCACGAAGACGCTCCTAGGTAGCACTTTACATTTTGTTGTTGTTGTTGTTGTTGTTCTTGAGTTGATGCCCTTGAATGCCATAGCAATAACATTTATCTTTCTTCGTTTGTCCTTCCCGTGTCTACACGCCAAGAATGCATTGATTCAAAAGAAGACGCAAATATATAATGATAAATGAAGTGATACATTCATCATCTATCAACGCGAAACACACAGCGTTTTTGTGGTGTGTTCTCAAATCAATCTCCTCAATACGATGCTGCTGATTTTTAGGCGATGAAATGTTGCCATTTCATAAAAACAAGCATTTGAAAATGTTGCAGAAGTTTGCTGCCCGCTTAAAATGCTTCGATTAATCTACTTCAATCATTTAGAAGCGATATGGGAACACAGCCGAATACCTCAGTTAATCCTAACGACCAGTGAAATTCTAGATTATTACAAGAGCACTTCGTGGAATCCATTTCCGGTTCTGATCAAACTGTTAACATTTTCAATCCCTTAATATGAAGAAGTAATTAATTGTATACAAATGGTTAATTTAATGGAATAAATCGCACGCACGATTATGAGGAAACATAGCGGAACAATAATTGTGAGACATATTGAGTTAAGGCGTTAAACTGATTGGTTGAGACAGTTCTTAGTGGTGAGATAGGCAGACACGTTGGTGGATGGAGAGGGACAACTGCGAAAACATATGACGATGATACGGTAATTCATATTGTCACCTCATCATCAATCTCATCCAAATAACCAATCAACGAACGACTAGCATCAACAAATGCCTGCAGTCGTAGATGACGATAAGAAGTGATGCCTAGTGATAGCGGTAATGATACCGATACCGATACATAAACGATGATGTTATATTGAATTATAGATGACGACTAATTTATAAGCCTAGTGAGGAAGTGATTTTAATCAAATTCGCAAATAGTTCTCATATTCTTCAACGAACCGTTACCACTCGCCAACCCTGTGGCCGTTGAATATTGATCAGAGCGAATCATTTAACTTCGGTATCGCCACAATTATCAGAAGCTATCATTGTTGCTGTTATTATTGCAACTGTTATGATAACTGCACAGTCATTGAAGCTATTAAAGGCAGCGTTATTCTCGTTATTGAAAATTATATTACAATAGAAATTACAACTGCAACATCACAATTGCCACTCGTTATAATTGCTATTATTATTGTTATTGTAGGTATTATTATCATCATCATTATTATTATTATCATTTTTATTATTATTATCACTGTCATTATTATTATTGTTGTTATTACTATTATAGCAATGATTAAAATTATCACTATTATTATTATTATTATTATCATAATTATTAATATTATTATCATTACTATTAGTATTATTACGATTGTAATTACTGCAACGGTTATGAATAATGGGATTACCAGTGGAATGATCTTAACTGATATTATTATCACCACGCGGTCGTTACCACAACAGTCACTGGCATCCTTAAAAATGTTGGCAAAAACACAATGGAGTGTCCTGATGTTAGCACTACTATTATCATTATTATCATTACCACACTGTCGTTCATTATCACCAGTATCAATATGAAATCATCAACTTCTACATAAATTTCGAACATATGATTTCGTTTTAGGAAAATAAAACAAGATTCATACGCAATGCTGAGTGAGGAATGAAGATATGAAAAATTGAAGCAGCCAACGCATGTGCACCACTATTATGGAGATTACGTGAGCTCAGTGCTAACGGTAATTAGCTAAATAATGAATATCTCTCAAACTTCGAGGAGTACATCAGAACACTGATCCCTTATATGCGCTCGCTCGCTCACTCGCTGGTTTACTCAATGAGAGATGGCGCAAGAACCATACGTGATAGACGTGAAAACAGCAAAAATCAACTAAAAATACACTGAAATAACAAGTACCACAGATACAATGGAAAAATGCTAGGAAACGAGAGCAGACGACAAGACGGGATGGAATATGAAAAGAGATGAAAAGATAGAAAAAATTATAAGTTTGATGGAATTTTGTGAAATGAAATTCTCGCAGCGTGTACTAACGTAGTGAGCATATTAGCAATAAGCATGGTGAGGACGAGTGAACTGAACAAACATTTAGTCACGAAGAAATAAACCATATCTAGCGCAAATTTCATGATAATCATAGTGGTAATGAAAATGGAAAGGATGCTGATAATTATAAGGATACGTTCAGTTACGTGCACAAAAAACCTTACGAACGTTATTTTATTTATGTTGCAAGTGCATTTCAAGATATTCCACTGTGTTGTTGTTGTTGTTGGAAACGTTGCTTCCTTCTTATTGATAACTTAGGATGCATGACAGTAATAATACACGCAAAAGCTTTCATCGTGAGCACTGTTGCAGTGCATGGCGAATTTTAAATGGAAATTAAGGAACGAATATATTGAACCCTTTTTGAATGATTAAATGGGTAAGGAAGTGAGGTACGAAATGAAGAATCAAAATTGGAATGATGGAAATCCAACGGATTGTGCAGAAATGAGAAAGAACCATGATGACGAAAATTAGGTATTATAATCAGTAACACTTAATTTCGTCAAATCTTATCCTGCTTTTATACATTGTTTTCACACCGCAGCACACTGTTTTTGACGACACAAGTGATATTATGATAAGATTATAGCTGCCAGCAGAGATTATGATGAATGACACACACAGATAAAGGTGGAACTGGGAATAGTTATGACGATAGCAATACAGCATAACTTTACTGATAGCATTATATTACAGTTATTTTGAAATTCTAATGTATATACTTTCAGTGTACTTAAGTATGTTTTCAACTGGCTGAATGTAAACTGTCGTTCGAAGTAAACAGTCAGAGCTGTTGACAAATTCATTTTTTGTGGAACGAATACGTCAATGAATATGACGAAGGACGGATCAAATCACACACACACACACACACCAATAACAATAATAACAATCATACTACAATTACGAATATCAAGGATAACACAAAATAAAATCAACACATAAATTGAGCTACGCAAATGGTGTTAGTACTGATAGCAAATAATGGAAGTATTTGAAAAGTGAATAATAGTTGGTGTGGTAACAAGACACGAGAACAGCAATGATAACGTCGCAATAGTGCAGATGATAGTGATAAGCAAAACAAACAAGAATAATATGAAGCAATACATCAAAAACCGCAATCACGAAATGAACAATTCCGTGACTCACAATCACAAAAATTTTTTTATCTAGGCAAAATGCTGGACTGGAATTTGAATGCTGTTGACTCATGAACATGATCTCGTCTATTCACTCCATTAACTTAAACAATCGAACTAGCGCTCATCGATATGGATCAAATTCGACTCAGAAGGATAAAGGAAGCCAGATTTATCCGAAGGCTTGTTGGAACCAAACTTTTTTACAGCGGGTGGGAACTGCGTGGGTGACTAGAAAACTCGGTAACCGGGGTAACTTTATTGTATGGGATAACTCGCATTTGCAGTCATTCCACTTCAGTGCTTCTTTTTAGCATGTGTACTCCTTGCATTAATGGGAATTCATCGTTTTCACTGATGCAATTCCTTTGTCACTGGCTGCATGAGAATATTTATTAAGATAGCTGATTGTGAGTAAGTTCAGTGCACATTTGGAATTGGAAGGAATTTGTCGTTGATGATGAAGTGGTGCAATGCAAGATCATGCACACAAAAAGCGTCTCAAACATAAACTGATCAAGAGAACATCAATCAGCAAAGGGTGTGCATTTTGGTGTTTGGCCATGATGCTTGAAAAAGACAGCACGAAAAAGTGGCATATTTTGCATTCAGTGATAATAAGCAGGTGCGAATGCTTGATGGATTACTCGTAATGAGTTCTTATTTCAGAAAATAGATGATGATCAAAGAGGAACTGTAGAATTGATAAGAAATCATCCCATATTATCATAGCATCATCATTCTCGTCAATGATGACACCGTGAATCTCATTTATGTACGAAGGGAATTCTATGAGAGATTTTTGCATAGAACTTCATTCAATTGACGGATGGATTCATTGGCTAACAAGAGGGTGTGATGAAGTGCTGATTAATTAAGGACAAAATATGAGATGAATGAGTTGTTGCGAAAGTGTAACTGCACTAATCTTTGCTTTTTGCGGCTATCGTTTTTCAATGTTCCTTTGAACATTTGGATTTTTCTAAACTTCACATGGTTTGTGAAAAAACCCTCACTCTCACTTGCACAGGTGACGGTTGTACTTATTTTGAGGTTGCTGTTGAATTGTTCAATTAGCGAAGGCGAATGAATCAATTCGCTAGTCGATAAATTTCTCGACATCCAGTGAAATGAATTGCAAATGGATCATGACGTTGCAGCTGACTTGAACACTTACCGCAGCTGATTGATTGACGCTGAAAGAGAGAGAAACCTCTGTGTGGACCTGGAAGCAGTTCTGTGTATGGGCTGATTCGGATGCAATATGAAACAGGTCCGAAAATTCTTGGTATTGGTAAAAAATTGAATTGGTATTTTGTAGGTTTTATTCATTGAATGATTAACGACTGATAACGTGAAGAATTCCTAATTATATAAAAATGATGTTGACATTGGAACACCATTCAATTCTGTGCAAAACGTCTTCCCTTCGAGGGCGGAAGAAACACTTTACTCAGAATCAAATAGTGTCTTATCGTGGTCACTGACACTACTGAGGCTGAGGCAGTCCGTTGTCATACTGATCATATCTCATTAGCAGTTCATATGAAAACGATTCAAAAAGCGAAACGAAACGAAGAAAATAAATTATTTCAGTTCTTCTCCCCCCAAAAAAATTTGTTGATTTCATTGAAAATGATATACGTAAATGTCCAAAAGCCGTCATATTGCTCCTGTGCTCATTCATCAGAAAGTAGAACTGTTCGTTTTGACTGATCCTGCCGTCAGAAATTGGAAATAATTTGATTAGTGCTTTGGCTGGATAATGGGAAAGAAAGCAAACACAACATCGGATGATATTTGCGGCTCAGATTTGTGATATTCACAACGCCTCATATCTAGAGAAGCGCAACGGCAGTGCGAATACCCACTGGAACATCTGAAAGGAAATATCAAATTTCGTATTAATTTATCCACGACGAAAACAACAACGTATATGTAAGTGCATATGTTCAAGCCAAAACTCAAGTTACTTTACTCAACTAATGAGACTATCTTGGTTGTTGGTGTTCACAAGTGCTCAATTTGATGTTTGAGGTTATTGCTTTGAAATGCTTTGCTCGAGGGAATGACAACGACATGAAAATTGAATCGATTAAGCGCTAGGAATTGTCGCTATGTTGGTCGTCGGGCGTTCAGTCGGGCATGTTGTTGTCTGATTAAAGCTGAATCAAGTCTATCGAGTGAGCAATATCTGGACTGGGTTAGACTCGGCAGGCAGCTCACTTTAGCTCGCAAGAAGTCCGACGAATCATTAGATGAATCATTTTGTGTCGTCTACACGAGACTGACTGGCTTGACGAAGTGGTGCATACAAACTTTGAGCATGTAGCGACGCAGACTGCTCGTTTGAATCACTCATCATATCATTTTGAATCAACTCAATATTGGATTCAGCTCGAATAGAGCTCAAAATTCAACTCAGTGTTGTTTGAGCTCACTTCGTGATATTCAAGGCAGAATCAATGATATGAAAGCATCGTCAGATTACTTCTCTATTCCAGGTATCTCATGAATGTACGACATGGTTACATCATCATAGTCATGACCAGCGATATTGAAGCTGAGATTCAGCCAATGTTCTATCAGTATCTCATCGAATGAGTTTTTTTTGGAAATAACTCGCTCAAATATGTTACAAAAGTTTAATCAGTGGTAAAATTAATAATAATTCTTATAATTGAATAGAGAAACTAATAATAATTTTTACTGTTGAACGTCGTAACGTTTGATAGCCTGGCCAATCCAGGTAATCCAGGTAATAGTTGAACTTTATACAGCAGAATATATGAATGGCGGAGTGAATTCGAGCAGTAAAAATATGACACTGAAATAGTTTCATTCAAAGAGAATTAATTGTGAGACTCGAGGGAGCTGATCTGAGAACCGATCGAGCAACAATGTGATCATACGAGATGAAAGTCGAGTGACACTCTCGACGGTGAAATTATAGTATCATCTCGTAAGTGCGAGAATAAAGTACGCAAGAAAACACAGACAACAGCGATAATTGTAAGAATGATGGCGGTGATTCGAGAAAGACGTCTTTTTTTTGTGACACTAATTGGATAATTAAATCAGTTAACTTAACAAAACAACAAATTAAGCGAGTGGTTTTTTGTTGTGTCAACATGGGCATAACGATTATGATATCTTTTCAACAAAATGCAGAGGGGCACAGGAAAATGAAACGTAAAGACACTAATAAGTTTATGTGAAATGAACTGCTGTCATAGAGATGAGTGAAAAAACCATGACAGCAAGTGAGGAGAACAAACTGCAATCAAGTCAAATCAAGCGAATTAGTAGAATAATCGCAAATCACCGGGAAAATGTTCATGCTAAAAAAGAAGTTCACTGGAAACAAGATAACAAACGCTATTCTACTAAACAACTGATGAACACATTCGTTCCTCCACTTCAATATCCGTTTAAATCAACAATTTCACAATTTCGTTTGAAGTCATTCTAGAAGCTTAATAATAACAGAAAATAAAACGTCAAAAGGTCGAAAATGCATTCGGTTGCTTCAATTGTAACGAAAATAGCGAACTGAACAAAATTATCAAGAAAGAAGTGATAATAACTGATGCAGTGGAAATTTTGCTCCTCTGGTTCTCATTTTGCTCATGGTTGATTTATTTGGGATTTGTGTTAAGTTTCGAACTGAAATTCAGTTGTTTTTAGTCGTTGTTCCGAACCTATTGTTCGTTCCAGCTCCATATACGCAACACCATGACCTTATCTGAGCCGGTTTTTTATCGGAGGAAAAGTCTATAGTTGAATTTATTGAAACACCTGACGTCTGACGGGCAGCCACGCCATGTCCCTATCTGCATTAGATCGGACATATCACGGACCAATCACAATTCGTCAGCTGATCTAATGAAGCTATCACTAGACATCACACGTATCAAGTGCTGAGAGACATGCAATATCAAGAATTATTCATTACATGCCTGGAAGATAAGGTTGTTTTGGTGGATCTGATGTATTGTGAAATAAAAATATGAACGGACGGATGACTTCTTTAAGAGAAACATTCATTTGGAAGCTGTTGGCTGAGACAGGCTGGAGAAGAGAAAACTGGGACAGTCCAACGAACGAACTTAGCTGATAGTGCTAAAGTAAATGAATGTGGTTGTTGATCGCTTGATGCAGTTCGTTTCATCGGTTATTGACATATGCAGTGGTTTTTTGGGTTATTGGTTGCACTCTTGTGAATAATCGTTTGATTTACAATGTGAACATAACAGGATGCGACCAGATAAGAATAAATTATGACAGAGTATTTATTTTGATGAACATAAATATTCACATTTAGGTGCAGTTGGAGTTTTTCTTAGGATCACTCGTACAGAAAAATGACTTCACATGACAAATTTCTGTTTACTTTTGAATGCCTTTGCATAGCATTTTGCATTCAGTTGTTTATTTTTTGGCATTCTTCAGGACAAACAACCGATCATACCAATGGATTTGAATGTACGTGCACGTATCAATAAAGATTTAGTTGTTAAGTGTAAGTAGGCAATGTGATGGCGTTATAATAATAGGTGTGATGTTTTGTGGTAAGGAACGACAATGAACGTGAAAAATGGAAATAGTAAAGAGAAAAATAAGTACTGGTAGAAGGAAAATATGGAAAACAAGATGAAAGATTGGAATGATAAGGAGATTGATATGAGGGGTGGGAAACTTAAATTCTGCAGAGATAAGAAGCATGCGATAAGATGCAAAAATGGTATGGAATGAATGAGAATGAGTGGGAGAAGACTGAACAAGACACTAAATGATTCAGTTGGAATGATGAGAAGATCCTTTCTGGGAAATCATAAACATCTTTAATCATAGCAAACAATTACAAGCACCTGAAAGCAAAACGACTGATCAAAAATTCAGAAAAAAATATTCTTCGCAATCAAACAAATAAATGATTAAATTGTACAAACATTCGAGCAATCAAGACTCTTATCATAATTCATTGCTATTATTTATTGCTATTGTTATTAATATCACGGTATTATTGTTGTTATCATTATCGCTGTTAATACTGCTATTATTACCGCTACTGATGTTATTTTTGTTATCACTGTAATAATTATTATTTTCACTGCTATTAATGATATTATTAATTGCTCACAATCGCATACGTGTAATAAGAGATGACAGGTGAGCTATGATTAAGCATTTGGTTTCATGGAATAGTCTTCATCTCGCAGTCAATTCCAAATGATAATGACGATATTACCAATAATTGCAGCGATATTATCAATAATGACGATAACTAGACACCTAATCAAAAAACGTTAATGCCGATATGTAGAATGATGGCGATGCAAATGAAAATGACCACAACCGAAAACCACAATGATCACCTTAACCAATTTTTGAATTACAACATTCTAGAATCCTTATGAAGTGTTCAATAAGAAAAGATTTTTTCATGCAATATCGTTATTTTCATGTATACATTCCATCGTTTCTTTTATCAGTTCTCTTATTCTCTCAATCAAACATTGAAATAGTCGATTAAGAAATCCAATCTGTTTGTTTATTCATTTAGTGTTTGATATTCAGTGAATTGTTCACTAAACATTCAACGCTGACCATGAATACACAAAGAAAAAATCTTTTGCGACCAGCAGGACCACAAAAAGAGAAAAGGACTTTGAAAATTTTTCTTATTGTTGTGATCTCTTATCATCAAGTCATAGGGATTAAGATGTTTGTTCGTCTGATAGTGATAGCTGATAATTGCTTTTAATAGCAGAATAAAGAAAACAGTCACGTTCAAATGTTACGAATGTTCAAATAAACTTCAAGTTGATTGTTGCTCACAGTTTATTTTTAGTTCAATTTTATCGAATGAATGAAAGATCTCACTGCATAAAGGAGCATTGTTGATAGAGGTGATATATTTGAGACTAATAATGGGAATAGCATATATGACGAGGACAATTTGTGCATTCATGATATTCATGTGTTTCAAACTAGCTATTGCAGAGACAGATATTGATAATCTACAATCATAAAATTGACAGCAAAATGATGACATTATACATCATTTTGCAGTTTGAATGACACACTAAATTGTCTCTTTCAGCTTCACGTCACATCTCGATTAACAGCTGATGAAGGTAGCCCTTATCGAGTGACAAAACTGAGCACTATCCGACAATGGATTCGAGAGTATGATCCAACAAGAGTGGAGATTCATGATATGAAATGAGTTTGAATCAAAAGTTCAAATGAAACACTGCTGGGCAAGGTTGATTTCGAGTTTTTGCTAGTCGATTCATTCGTTTCATTTCAAAACTGATTACGCTCATAGGATCGTTTAAAAGAGCGCATCGTCAGCTCTTACTAATCCTTTATCGATAGCCTGGCACAGACAATGCCAATTAGTCAGTATTTAATGTAAATGTTCTTCACCGTAATCATAAAGCGCTACGAAATCACAGAAGATGGTCATTCATGCATGGATTACGGAAGTGCGGAATATTATTGCAAAGTGCATATGGTATAGTCAGAATCAGTGGAAAGGATCAAGTCTATACAAGCTTCTAAAGTTCCATCTGCGAGATGACGGTCCATTGATGAATATTCACAATCTTTTAAGGACAAAAGCATTCAGAGGCATCGGAACGAAAACCAGCAAAGTCACAGAATCTCTGAACAAAATTGGTGATCGTGAGAGGGTACTTCAATAAATAACGCAACAATTAATTCGTCGATGTGAACAGCTAATAAATATCGTATCACGCTATGAAGCTTATGCTTAAGCTTAACGTAATGTTTGGCTCGATGTGTGCTTAATAGAACCTCTGTGTAAGCATCGTGTATGACATATATCCAGTAGTATTTGAGCTCATTACATCGCATCGGCGGAGTTCTCGTTCTTTAATAAAGAAACAATTTGATGTTCCATATGGAATATGAGCTACTGCTTATAGAATGGTGATTGATTAGGACGAATGCGCTTGTGAGCACAGATATACACATAAATGCGCATCATTAAAATATCGAAGAAACTTAGTTTCATTTCATTGTTTTGCGCGGATGAAGTAAAAGGGAAAATAGAGCGATCCTGCCGTCCAAAGGATCACATAAATGAAACAATAGATCAATAGAAGAAAGAAACGGCAATGACAGTGGAACACAAAATCATAATTTATCACAGAAGGGCAAGAAATTCATTGTTGTTTTGATTTATTGTTAGAGCGTAACTGCGATTTGAGTTCAACGATTTGTCTTCGTGACTGAGATGAAGCTGAGAAAGTCATATGAATCCCTCGTGTCAAGTGAGAAAACTTTTTCGAGAACAATATTAATGTATATGATGTAACTAGATAACATTTCGAAACATTCAGTAAACAACAATGACAAAAGTAATCGTTGATTTTTATACGTATTTGCATATGTTTGTGCTGTAATTAGTCTACGAAATAACAAAATATTAGTGAATGCAAATGAATAACAAAAATAAAATGCAGCACAAATTCATAAACAACGTCACGTCAATCATGGTCATGAAAGATTGGAAAATAAATGTTCACAAATCAGAAATCTTTTTTTCGGTGTTGTTGTCTGTTTACGTTCTTCTTCGTTTCAATGCTCATAATCACAACATAATCAGCAATAAGACGACGACTTGAGTAGTTCTTAAGATATCTTTTCACGATGCCATTAGTTGGTAATTTGTTTGCGAAAGGGTGTATGCATGATGATAACACTTCTTAGGACAAAATTTATTTTCTTCCACTCCTATCGACCCGCTCTTTCATACGTTCGATGTGAAACGTAAAAAGTGAAAAATTCTTCGCTTTCCGTTTATTTTAAAATTCATCGTTTCATGTTTGGTTTCCGAATGAGAGTTGGCGAGAATGAAAATGTGAAAAAAATAAGCCTGTCATTGCGATAGTGATGGTGGTGATGAACACATATAACAATTGCATACTGATTCAGATGGAAATGAGCATTTTTGATAACATCGTGATATTTTGATAATAATCGTAATATTTTGATAATATCGTAATATTTTGATAATAATCGTTATATTTTGATAATAATCGTAATATTTTGATAATATTGTAATATTTTGATAATAAATAATATTCAGATAATATTGCTGTTATTCTTCGCTATTATTCTTACATTCACTGTTACGGCTAATGCTACTTCCATCAATTGCATTCGTATCATAGAATCATTGCTATTGTTATTCCGTTTTGATAATCTCATATCAGTGATCGATGGCATTGTACATTGTAGGGTGTATTTGCTGAGCATGATCACTCTGGGCGATCGGCACAATGTTTATTGTTGTGACACTGATTTACTGATTGGTGATATTCGGTTGTGGCAAATTATGCAAAGTTGTTATGGCAACGAATAATTGTTACTGCTTGTTTGATTGTGGGATATTTAATAAACTGATCACTATCACTCGATTCGGTTACACTCATTCAAATCGTTGTTTATTTTTGATACCAAAATATTGCTGGTTCTGTCGATTATTTTGAATAGATATTCTAAGGAATCTTTGGACACATTTTCCATTGAACAGTCGGAGCGTATTTTCGGGCTCATTCTCAGTTCCTCGTCCTAGAAATCATTGGGCAATGCAGGAGAATAGCTCTATTTTAGTTCTGAATATTCGCTGCATCAGCAATCGAAGTTAGTCTTTCATGGAGATAGATTATTTCCTGTACTAATGTCGTTGGCTATGCGGAAGGAAGGATTTTGAGGAAGTAACAGTGAGATATTTGGTGATAAAGGTGATAAAGGAGAGACATGCACTCTTAATCAATTGCAATTGCTATATACATACACTCAAGAAAAAAATACATGCACTCAGGAACACTTGATTACCATGGCGACATTAGCATAGCAATAATGAGATGTTAACATTTAGTTCATCAGGTCAGAATGATTAGAAAATGAGGATTTTAGTAGCATATCACCAGCAATGCATGAAAATGACGACGATATTTTAAATATCACCAGCAGTTTACTGGTATTATATCGGAATGCTGCAGTAGAGCAATACTTTGATATTATGAAATAGAATTTGAAAGAATTCTTTATGATCATTTACACTGATGCAAAAACAATGCATCCAAAGAATTAAGCGTAAAATTGGCGGAAGAAAAGAACACAACGGTTTTAGTTTTGTTCACATATCACCACATATATCTCTTATTATTTGGCATATCCCTTTCGATCCGTTCGATTGCCGTTTCGTGAATATCGAATGGAATGGAACAAAATTAACTGAACGAGAGATGAATTTATATTTTTTACATTTCCGAGTTGTATTTCTCGATGAACACACCGAATTCGCATATAATAATTCATTTTAATTAAACCCGAAACTATCTTTTTTTCACCGCTTTGTACTCGTTATTTGAAGCGTTTTCAAGCATGCTGCTGCTTTAAAATTCTCGGAATAAGAACAGTTCATCGCTCCAAATCAAGCCGATCATTACAAACAAACTAGAAATTTATATTTGTAGCAAAAGGTGCACGACAATCAGTTCAGAGTGTTAAACACTGTGTATGTCATTGATGTGAATGCTACTGAAATGTTTAGGTGCAAATAATATGTAAGAAGAAGGGAAATTCTCAGCTACAGTGCAGCAAGAATGAAATTGTCATGCGTAATCCAACCAATCAGAGCGAGGTAAAAACTGCAGGAAGCAATATTTTAAGTAAGCTGTTCATTAAAAAATGTACGGTATGAAGCACGGAAACAACTGATAACGGAATCTATTTTGAGTTTTTCCTATGAATTAGTGCACAAAATCGGCTTTGAATCTCTTGTTTGGTCAGTGACACTGAGTTGAAGAACTGGGAAACATAAGTGGTGATTGCGTGACTATCGTAAAGAAGGAAATTATCTCCTTCAGAATTTTTTAAATGGATTATTCGAAAATTCTCACCCATCTGTGAAATTGAGAGCCTAAGAATATTCGCTTTTATTATCTGAATTTTTCTCGAAATCCAAAGAAAACCTGTTGATTCAGGCCTCTGCGGGTGGTGAAAGTAGACAGATGGATTTCTTATCTCCATAAATCCTTCCTCAAATGTTCAGCTGATTAAATTGCACTGAAGTGACTAGAGCAAAAAAACTGGATAAATAACGGTTAATAGGATGAAAATTGACGGGATGTTGAATTCATTGACCAAGAGCAAAAATCGTGAGCGATAAATAGATTGATGGAAACGGCGAAATAATAATTGCTTCAGCGCGGGCGTATGAAATCGAACGATTGAAAAGATGGGGAATATTCAATGAGCAATCTCAAAAACGATAAATGTAACAATTCAAACTGGAACGAAACAAGATCCATACAGCAATGAAAAACAATGAATTTGAATTGAATTAAAATATCTGATCTATCGCGCATTGCATTGACAGCGACCAGCTGGATGCCTTGAGCTGTTGGGGATGCTTGATAGCTAAATGGCTGCTTCAAGGAAAGAAATATGTCAAAATTGTGGAATGTTGTGCGAACTATCCAGCAACGACCAATTCATTTACTTCTCGCTCAAGCAACTTTCCGTTCTAATCAAAAATGAAAACAACAATCAAAAATTCCAGAAATCGCCGAGATAAAATGCGAGAAATAAGGAGGAAAAAAAGGAAATGAACAATGTCAAAACAGGAGGAAATTGATGGAAAATAATAATTGTAATAAGAGTCGTTCGAAAAAAAACAAATATTCAACCGTTGTGATAGTGTCGCTCATCCATAATCAAGTGCATAGGTGCCTTCTTGAAGTTTCTTTGATGCCTTAATGCGTAGTCTTAAACTAGTGCTTCGATTGCTGCTGGAACACGTCGAGGGAGGAACATTTCAATAACTGTTCATATGCTCATATCAATAGTATCGTTAGCAAAAGTCCTCACCAAAAAACACACAAAATTATCTTTCAGTCTGCAATAGCAACAACAAGACAATTGCTGCTGATAAAATAAAAGTTTTTTCGCGAAAACCAAACGCATTTTCTTCGGCAAACTTACGGTTTCAATGACAACCATAATCTCATTCATAAGCGAACGAATTCAAATGATGCAGAAGTCTCTCGCTGTGCGTAGTGCGTAGTGCTTATGTTTGCACAAAACCATTCAGCAGAATATCTGACTGTACGCAGAGAAATTCCAAATAACTGTTCGATATTCGTAGATTTCGCAGATATTTGCAATTGTTGTTGTTTGTTGTTCAGTGGCTTGGCTAGTGTTTCTTTTTTTTTTCGGGGGACTTGAATTGATCAGATTTCAGACTACATTGATGTACAGATTGCAGATATTAGTTGAAAGCAGCAGCAAAACGACTAGATAACGAAACAAACAGCTATCAAGTCATTATTGTTGATTTTTCGGTCATACCATGCGATTTTTTGCATTGTGGAGTAGGAGTATGCTGGTGATTTGGCAAGAAAAATGGGTATTAAATGCTAAAAAAACAATGTCTAGCATTAATTTTCTCTTCAGGCAACGATGATATCTCACTCAATGTTATGTTTCTCGTGATTGCTGCTAGTAAATAGAAGTTTTTCTTGCAGACACAAACAGACAAGAAGCGATTATGATTTGCTCAAAATGAGAGCAAGAAGTAGTCGGACGTGGAAGATGATAAATGCTCTCCAATAACAAGCAAAAAGGACACACAAAATGCCTCATAAAAACCTCATAAAATGTTTTTTAACGCTCATTTACAAACTAAAGTATTACAGCATTGATGTGATCCTTCCAGTCTTATCAATAGAAGGTGCACACTTAATCAAACCAATAAATGCATGAACGAATCCAAAAAAACAATCGAGCGCTTTTGCCGGCTCTAAACTGACAATTCACCAGCAACCGTCAACCGATGAAACCTGTAAAATCTAGGAATACACAGGCATAAATAAAATAAAAATGTAGCGAATGCATGAGAACGGCATGAAAACAGCGCATCGCATAAGTTGACTGACTGCATTCAGATGGGACGATGTTGCAATTTACATGGAGGATGTTATGAGCGATTTTGCATTTGGTGATTCGTTAGATTTGATGAGATTTGTGATCGTTTGCGAAGTGAAACGATCACAATGATATTAGTTTGCATAATAATAACAATGAAGTTGCAACAAAAATTAGAGCAACAAAGTTTTTAGGTGCGTTTCTCATGTGTGTTTGCGAGTGTGTGTCACTGTGTTGAACTGTTAAACTCTACGCAAAATGGATGGATGCAACTTAGGTCAATTACGTTGAATTTATGCGCACATTGGAGTACGATGAAAGAAATAAACAAAGAGAGGAAGGAGCAAAGAGAGATTTCGAAAAGTTTCAAAATGGGCTGCTTGCTTACGGCAGTGGCGTCGACGTGAAGGTGTAAAACGATGTTATTGGAAAGAATTTGGATAGGAAAGTTTCAAAATGTGTTTGTTGTGTCAAATGAATATAGTTAAATTTAGGTTAAGTGGCGCAACTAAACTGTTGCATTGATACACACACGTACAGAGTGACAACGCATTCACTCATTCAAATGCACAAAATAAAACACTGCTGATGCATGATCGTTTACAATACTTCATTCATGCATGCACGATAGATATGTGATTGCTCAACCTGAGCATCAAACATCATGCAATCTAATGATGTGAGGTATATATTGCAGGTATGTGTTATTTGTTTATTGCGTACACATTTGGGTGAATATTGTGATTGTTATTATTATTATTATTTGTTGTTGTTATTACAATGTCAAATGTTTAATTTGTTAGGAGTAAATAAACTGGATTCATGCGGTTCGCTCGTAAATCTCTATTCAAGAACAGAAATATTCTCTCAGTTGTTTGTGTGTTTCCATACAATTGCATGCTACCAAAGTATTATTAGCCGATCTTGCAAAATTATTGGTCGGAGAGCGATTCCGAGCGAATGACTGTGACAAGTTACATGATCACATTATCGCTGATCTCATCATCATATTCATTACCATTGACATCGCAATGCTTGATATTATTATTATTATTATGGTTACTGCCATTGACATTACTTTTGTTGACATTACTACTGAATTTACCAAATAGATAATGTAGTCTTTAGGATAATCTCTTTCACCAATTTTGGTTGCCATCTACCGTTAGCATTGTTATAACTGTATTATTGTTCTTTCTATTCGCTGCTCGTTATTAATGTGAATCTCAGCATAATGATGATTATAGTAGCAGCAATGATAGATCGAATGATGCGAATCAGTGGACTATCGAGCAAAACTGCGTCGGAATATGAAACGCAAAACATGAAAAATAAACAGAACAGTGCAATGTTACAAATTAATGACTGCATTGAATTACATTGTGTTTCATTTGGGATTGCATTCAACTGATGTATGAATTGACAAAATGCAACGAAAATGAGGTTGCAACTGCTGAAGGAAATAATTTTTGTTCGATGTGCACAAATGTGAACAAAAACAGGTTCATTTTCGTTAATTCAACTCACTTTGGTGACCTATTAGGGTTGTGAATGTTTCAGTACGACCACTATGCACCAAATACGCATAATTTATGTCGGTTGAACGATGCTGCAATTCAATAACAACTTATTTGGTAGAATTCAATGCTAAATAGATCGAATTTTTAAGGATGAAACAACACATTCTGCAGTCATTTGAGTTGACTTAGATTGTGCTCTGCAACCGAGCTAACGACCGCAACAAGTAATTTTACACCACCAACAGTAACCGGAACCAAAAAGCATTTAATTCAATTTGACGAACGCCACTCAAACGATCAAGTGTTTTCAACATCACAAAAAAATCTGCGTCGTCAATAGTATAACTAATGAGGTGGACGCGATATGCGCCGTAAACTTTATTACACTTATTGCTAGAGCAAAAAGTTGTGAGATCATGAATGAAGGCAAAGTTCCTTTTATGGATTAAAATCTCGATAATAAATGTGAAGGTTTCCCGACATTCTAAGAGAATCTATAAAAATAGGGAATAGATTCCAGTTCTTGAAGAGAAACAAAAATAATTCGATAAGAAAAAGGAGAAACTGCTACCAAGCAATGATTCTTCTGATACTGAAAATTGTGAATATGGTAGCTGATCAAATGATTTTAGAGAAGACGTTGTTGTGGCCGAAAAATTTCTGAATTATTTTCGGAAACAACGCACGTCAAAACAACATTCCATTCGAAAGCACTTTATTTTGATTTCCTTTGCTTTTATTCGTAGTCGTTTGAATTTTGAATTCATCTTTATTCAACAATGTTCTCTGGCGAGATTTTATCGTTGTTTTCGCAAATTTTATTCCTTGCCAACACTCAAAGCACAACCAATAAAAACTTCATTTAGTGAACGAAGAATCAGAATTCGTTTGAAACTCCACATTTTAGACACTATTTCTCACACTGATTACGATCGCCATTTCAAAGTGATACATCTTCAGGAAAAAATGGATCGAATCATGAAAATGTGACTATCGGAAAAGTTTCAGAGGTAACCACTATTGGGAATGGAAGAAAACAGTTTTGTTCCAGTAGTTGCCTAGGTGATCTACTGATTTTGCAAGTAGGAACTCAGAATGGACATCAGAAATAAAATGAATAGTGGATACTATAATTATCTGATCTATAAATGGAAGATTCAATTAGAATTTTGTCACAGATACATGACACGGAAAATTGACTGATGCAAGTGCTGTCACTTTCCTGTAGTTGAATTAATTGAGCATTTTATTAGAGTTCCGAGAAGCTTGATAAATGAAATCATTTAGAGCACAAAAAATCACTGGAAACACACAAGTTTTATTGATTATTGCCAATACACAATGTATAAACTTTTCGCTGATTCGCTAAAAGGAAAAGATTTTTTTTTGATCAAACGGAAACGAACATCAATAATTTTTCAAATACCGCTCGACAAAATGAAAGAACGAATGCGTTTCCGTACAAATAGTTCCTAAGGTCGAAGTCATTCAAAAGTGCAAATGATTCTATTTACGGCTGACCAAACCGAATGGATTCGATGCACTCTGAAACGTTGGAAAGTGGCAATGAAGAGCTTTGTTTCTTAAAACAATTTTTACGCTCAAAAGGGGAACAATGAAAAGTATGGACAACATGTGATGCATTGAGTGATTTCACTTTAGAGAAAGTTTCGAATAGACGTTTCATGTTTCAGAACGGAGTGAAGTGAAAATCTTCCATAAAGTTGGAGTTTTTTAACTTTTTGGCTTATTTGTTCTGCGGTTTCCAAAGTGCTCAAATGTCGACCTAAAAGTCTATTCGACTGCAATTCCTTTGAAACTTCACTGATCGTGATCAGCAGCAACAATTACAGTTAATACCGCTACATCCTATTGCCATGCAACTCGCTAAATTCAATCGTCTTATGCATCAAACTCAACATTTACGGAGTTCCTCATAATATGACGACTGCTTTAAACTATGTTTGGAAATGAAACGCTGCACAATTAACGTCATTGAACATTACGGCTTATCTATTTGCTCACTCTCGATCTATCATTTGCTGCATCATACTATGGAAACAATGCAAAGTCTTCACTGAATTGCGAATTGACTGTATAGTGCTATATACAGATGAATATTATTATGATGATTTGCTGTAATGAATATATGAATGGTACTGATGAGGTGGCAACGTAACAGCTATTCCTTATGTATGATTCGTTCGAACGCGATCATTCAACTTCAGTTTGAACTTAACGTAATCAGGTTATGAAAACATTGATTGCATGATTATTTCTGTAAGTTTTTTGCGTCCCTGTCATTGACTCAGTCACCATTCATCTTGATTAGCAAGTAGATCAACAGGTCAAACTTGGCAATAGAAGCATGCGCTAAGAATTCGGGCTCATTTTTGACGATGCAGACGATCAATTGAGATGATATGATGGAAATCGAAAATCCTGATATTCATTAAACTACCCATTAGTTTGCGCTCAAGTGACGCAATAAATGGAACTGCACATATTTGAAACAATGAACTTCGATCTGACCAGCATCTTTCCGCTTAATAAGTTCAATTTCTAGAATATATAAGATTCATGAGGCAGATAATTTGTTACTCCATGGATCAATGATTGGAATGAATTCGATAACAATGTGCTTCACGGATGAGATTGGACGCAGACGGGGATGAATGTCTCCAAATGAATGTCTCCAAATTCAAATGATACTATGGGAAAAAGTGGAAATACTTAAACTGGAGCGCGTGTATAAACAGAACGATATAAAATGAAGCGTGAAAATCACCACTGGTTAACCGAAACGAAAAATATGTGACAAATCGACAAACACAACAGTGATGAAGATGATGAAAAAATGACACTATGACAGATATCTCACAGTAATGGCAAATCTCATGAGCTAATCAACTCACGCACGAAAAGTGAAAATTCCCGAAATAAGCATCCTTATAACTAGAATGGAGGAAGCTCATTGATCCACCCACCGGACTCATTGGTCCACGTCGATGACGGGTTCAGCGTCAACCAAATACAGTCAGGCGATGGCATGTTCCATGAAAGACGAATAAGTTTTATTGGATCGAAGAGAATACAGCAGCAGCAGCAACAACAACAACAGCAAGAGCGTAGATTTAGACTGGAATCCGATGCAATTGCAGTCAATCATTCAATGAATATGTTCATATAACGCGTATGAATATGATGCACAAATAGCACATCGATGTGTTTTTACTGAATCATATAATTATGCATTCGACAAAAATATTTTCGCTTACATGCATCGAACAACGAAGATACATGGCATGGATGTTTCATGCATGCATATGCCATTCTATCATGCTTATTCTATCACGAATTTGCCGTTTTCATAAAAGTCTCTTCTATTTCCTCAATATTCCACAGAATTGCCAACGCCTTTTCCATACTGCTTTCATTCGAATGTTTTGCGCCACACAGTTGTCACCAAAGTCTCTCATTTTCTCAATCTATTTCACGCATGCTTGACCTAATAAGCTTTCGTTCCAACTTGCTATCGTGATGCATGCCGGAGTTGGTTTTCTTCTGCTTTGCGCAAAATGTGAAACAACTGGTGCCGGCTAGTTGTGCAAATAAGTAGACGAACAAAAAGAATGAGAGTGCGAAGAGAGAGTGGATTTGAATCGTGGAAATACGGGTGAAAGATTGAGAAAAAATGAAAATTCTATGAGAGCAGTGGACATTTGTATAGATAGAAAGTGATCCATAAAGAGTACACTTCAAGGACGACATAATAAACAAACACAAAAATTGCCGAGACAAATTCATATTATTATTATTATTAATATTATGGGAATGATGGTGAAGCAAAGCAACACAAACACAAAATTGCGTCTGTTTATTTAAAACATTGAGATTTGCTATTATATATAATATATTTATGTATCATTTACACATTGCTTATTTCATATGAATTCATTCAGTTTAAATGCATCATGCGTATTATATTTTCTGTAAAGGATGAAACTCGTACTTGATCAGCACAGGCACACAGAACAATTTTGGAGAATACGTTGGACTATCAATGGTTACAACAGTGATACTATAATAATGATAGTAATAGTTATTAAAAAGCAACAATTATCATTCATCATTCAAAAGATCTTCATTGAAATAACAAGGATTATGATATTATCGATGATAACAAGAATTACTATTCAATAATATACAATAATATTACTATTAATGTTATTGTAGCAATAATGAACAAATTCATAGCTGCAATATTACTTTAGAAATTATCTGGTGTATGAAAATGATATGATAATAATAACAATGCATAACAATGTGGCAAAAATCAGTGGTCGTGTGAACGTAATCCTCTTATGATAACAGCAGTAAGTGATGTGAATATTTACAGTGAATTCGCAACTGCAATGATATCACTCTTTTTCTGATAAACGTATTCCGATTCGTTGTATTACTGCTATTAGCACGACTATTATCACACTATGACAATAGCAATTGAATCAATCATTCAAAAAGTACAGAAGTGATCAGAGCTCATTGCGTCATCATTTCGCTATGGAAATTTTAATAACGCTGCTAATTTGCTTACTATTTATGCTCGAAGGATGTCAGAAAGCACTGATGGTTCTGAGGAAGTGAGTTCTTCAGTGAGCAATTATTACCATACGATTACGGAATTTCCGTTGGACTTAGGAGCACTGCACAGCTGAGAATAGACTCACTGCGATGATTGATCCGAATGCGAAGCTGTTGACTGGAGTAGGAAAATTTCAAGAAATGAAACATTACAGAAAGCAATTCAAATAAATAATAGCATGGAACTATACATGACAATTAGGACACATAATTCAGCAGCTGCAATTTGCAGAATGTGAAGTATGATGGGTCGGTGGATGACAAAATGGAATTGTTCTGATGGCGAGCTATATATTGTGCGATTTGATCGCAATAATTTCATCGATGCTGGCCAACGAATGGAATGGAAACCGTCAACAGAATGGATAATTCTGCTAACTGAAATGAGTGAGCAATGAATGGAATATACGCAGATGGCGTTAATTCCATGAACGAATTCATGTAAAGATGAATGTGTAATATCCCGGATGCAAAATGTATGTGTTTTGATGATCCAAGTGCTTAAAGCTGATAGACAACGTGTAGAAAGTACAAATTATGTGTCTGTTGTATCAGTAAACGTTCACGATTCTGTGGCCTCAAAATATTGACGACATTACACAAAAAGAAGTCGTCTCTAGAGCTCATGTGAGTATTGCACTATGAAACGATGTATAATATTTGAGTAAGTCTACTCAGACTATGTCTGAATTAGGCTCTCACTTCAGTTCGTTCCTAGGCTGAATCTCGGAATTGTCGGAAATACGTCGCACCCACTGCCAGACTTCTACGATGTTTATTGGTCGCTCGAAAAAGCTTTTATTGGTTATGGCGAAGAAAGATGTTGGCTGGATACACTAAAAATGCACTACTTTGTGACTATTGCCTGTCTAGAATAGCAGTAAGGACAGACCAAAAAGTGTATAACATTGAAATTATGAAAATATGCATGCGAGAAAGACACATATGAGCATGCATTAGGTTTGATAACAAAGAAAAATATCAACATGTCATATCAAATAAGACAGTTGATTACGGCAAGAGTAATCAGGGTGTGTATCCATGTGTTTCCCTGAATGGATTTTCAGTTATAATGAGAAATCGTACATGTAAAGCTGGACAAATTCAGTGGTATTCCCGTATCATTTTCTTAGCTTATTTAATTTTCCTCATCAACGAATCCACAATTGAATAGTCGGAAGACCTAGTGAAAGCAATGATTTTTTGCTGCCATAATGATCTGCTAGCAATATTTTTGTGATCATTATAGCACTGTTATACTACAAAGATCTAATAGCGATTCATGATGTGATAACGACGCTGATTATCATTTTATCATGACATCATTAACGATGAAGGTGATTAAGAATGAATTTTGCTCATTCTATGAAGCCTGCACAATGTATTGTCGCTAAACCAATGTAGTAGGCTACAAAAATCGGCAAATTCAATGGAATTGGAAATATGAAAATTTGATCAATGGAATGGAAGAACATGAAACGCAACATTTGTGGCAACATCAAAAAACATTCATTCAAGCATTGATGGGCGCCAGTCATCAGGCAGACGGCAGACCTGGACGGATTGGTTGGTTTGTCTTGATTATAGCTCAAAGCATGCTCAACGTCTGAAACTCAATTGCTCGTCTGTAACACGAGTGCTGCTGCTTTGAGATATACACGTGCATGCATGTAGCAGTCGTGTTTGATCGCATACGCGAAGCCTACCTCCTTCCTTTTATGGGCTGACGAAAGCGTGATAAAAAACGCGATTGAATTGATTTTACGAGAATGAATGCGTGTGTGCATGTGCCTGTGTACTAAGATTACTAGTGCTATGAAGGAGTGCCTTTAAGGCCAACACTAGCAAGGAACTAAAGTAGAAGTGAACTATGTATATACAGGGCAAAATCGACGAATCTTGAACGCAATATGAGATGAGATAAGATGACAGAAATAAATCCAAGATCGAAAATTAGAAACCCCGAATCCGAAATCCTACCGAAAGAATCAATGTGTGAAATCAGTTTATTTCAGGAAATCAATCCCGAGTCTCCACTCTAATTCAATCAAATCAGCCTCATCATGCGTCATATTACAAATCGAAATGTTAATTTTCAACTACTCGTCAATTTTTCCAATCCAACGCACGTCTTTACATATTCTCGTGTTCCATCACTCTCACAATGAATGTTCATATTTTACAAATAATTTGATTGGCATTGATGCCTGATAACTGATTATGATCACAAATGATAAGAAATCAAGTTTCAAACCTCGCTTCGTGATTTTTTATAATATCAGTCAATTAAATGTGAACTGAAAATATGATTACTCATTGTATCAGTGGAAAGATGTTTTGACGAAACGTAATCAAATGAGAATTTAAAAAAACAAATATGTTTATATACTGCAATTAACTGAATCAGCTCATTTGAAATCTCAAAGAAATACGTACATGTAAATATATATATATATATATATATATATATATATATATATATATATATATATATATATATATATATTTCAGAGTTGTAATTTCGAGTGAGGACTGCACAGAATTCGAGGGATTCGTACGTGGGAGGGATAAAAATGTTCCAGAAGAGTGGAACTCATAAGATATGAACCATCACGCACAGACAAGAGTGGATTCTTGCTAGATAAAAAGCTATTATTATCAGCATTAGGAAAAATCAGGGGGCGACTCTCGAGCAATGTCTCATATGAGATAATGCATGAAAAACGTTCAGAAAATGGAATTCAATCCATAAAGAGGGATAGATTAATATGTTATGAAATGGATATTGATGCATGTGTCATATCGGGAATGCATGCGGATTAGCGGCGGAATACCTGAATGGAATTCCTAAATGAACCGAAATACGCTCACGAAACATTCTCGTCAATCATTTTCATCCTTGGCGCTCTCTACAACCGTGATCAAATGCGCTCTGTATTCAATAGTTCGTTACTTTTGATATATTCAATTCGAAAATAAAAAACTTTGCATAAATTCCAATTTGTTCCGTATGCTAAAGAAACTCATGAAACTTGTTTGACTGTTTTTTACTTCCTTGCTTGTTTGATGGTCCAAATCACCCGGAATGCTTGTGAACAACAGAAAGAATAAATATTTTTCAGTCGGAGATAGACCAAAATGCGGTCAATGCGGAATACGATATTCCAAAACTGAGCAGATGATTTGCCGATGGCTTTCGACGATTTGTAGCATGTTCATCGTTATCACGGTTATCTTCTAGATCGGTATTCGGCTGTTTTGAATTATGCAAAATAACTATGGTAACGGGCTTACATTATTGCTTGTTGTATTACGATCATCATGATTCAATTTATTTCGTGTTGAACATGAAAATGGCTATATATTCATTAAATAAAATCGTTATCCCGGAAGATCGCTGGCTTGCTAATGTTGGTCATTTCAACGGCTATCCTTAGCGATCATCGGATGCAATTCATTCGATCAAACGGGGCGCATTTTCGGGCTCATTTTGAATCCATCTTCCTAGAGATCAGTGAGCATTAATGTAGAATAGTCCAACACCTTTGTTCTCGCCAAATCAATAACCGAAAATAGGATTTCATGAGTAAGGAGGATTATCAGCGCTGTTACTCTTCCAGCGTTATTATCGCTGGCTGCGCGGAATTAGAATGTCAAGTAAAGGAGAATGTGATATTGGTGATGAGGTATAAACTGGTAGAGGTATAAACTCGTAATGAGATATAATTGCTGATAAACTCGTAATGAGATGTAATTGCTGACGATGAATTAACTACATTAATAAACAAATGGATCTTCCGATAGAATCGTTGACGGGGATCAAAGCAAGGGAGACATTGAAGGAAACAAAAAGGAACTGCGCTTGCTTCAGATGAAGACTTCCATATAGAGTTCAAGAACTGAACGGAACTTTAGCAGAAACAATATGCTACGAATAAATTTAATTTTGAAGGAATCTCAAATTGGACCGCAAGAATGTAATATAAAACACCAGAACTGCCGTCGAATGACTGATCAGCATGGCTTGCATCTATTAAGATACCGATGATAACAAACAATGATGAGACGTATTATGCTAATGGTAATTCTGATATTATGCTGCGTCAATAATTCTGACTCAATGTTTACTGAACTGAATAATGCAAGTGTGATAGCTATTTACTGGAAGATTAGAAATACTATTAAAATTTCAAGATTTGACGAAAACGAAAACTGTTCGATGAAATATCCTCAAGCTTCTGAAACCGTGAAACCTTTCATCTGGTTAAGAAAGCAGGTGGAAACTGCAGCGGCCTTCAGAATCAGAGAATTTCTTCGGAATCAGAAAGTTCCGCTCAGAGACAGCAACAAACCTCAATATAATCAAATCAAAACATCAGTTTTTCATTTCAGAATGTAGAAAACTGAAATCATTCCAATCCAACCTGGCATCAAAGTGCATAGTTAAGCGTATGAACACCCAATACGAAGCGTCGATTGAAAAAATCTGAAAAAAACAATTGGAAACTAAAAAATCGTTCGACTTCTCGATTGTTTTTGATGATTCATTGATAAATTGATTTCTTTGACACATCTTCGTCCCTCTGCCCGCAAAGCAATAATAAACTGCAAAAAAACATTGCTAAATAACTGACGTTGGTGTCGCCGAGGTGATGTTTTTATGTGTTTTATTTTTTATGAACGGACGGACGAATTGCTTGATTTGAAATGCATAAATATAAATAGTAAGACGTAATGAGCTCTTAATCTTTTTGCACAACATCGAAGAAGATATTCCGTTACGATGAAAATGATAGCAAAACGACGAATATTACGATTGTTTTTCAATGGTTTTGTTATGCTTTTATTGATGTGTATATGTAAACTCTAAACTCTTAAAGCACTTCCAGCTTCTGGATGTGCATTGAGTAGGTAGGTGTATGTATGTGTGTGTATGTTTGGGAACTGGAAGGTTTGTTGAATAATAATGATGGTGATAAAAACAATAACAGAATGCAATCAAGAGTACTTGTACTAGCAATAAACGCAATTACGATACTAGCAATAATACAAACGTTCGAAATTAACAACAATAACATTGCTGATGGAAATGAGTCTATTAGTGAGAAGGGTGTGTTGTGCAAGAACGCTGTAAAGGACGACGAACCAACAGCATCACTGATGAAATTGGAGTGATAAAAGTGTCTCAAATATCAGAAAACTCCTTTAAAAACAATATTCAACTCGTACTAATAGCTGACTGCATGCACTGTTGTTTGATTCGTCAACAGAATGTTTCCGTCACGAGACATTTATTTATATGTCAGGTCCACCCATCCATCCATTCTCATCAATACTTGAAAACAACTCAAAAACACTTCAACTAATATTGCAATTATATTATCATAAAGTACTACGCCTGCAAACAATCTGAATAGGAAAAACCATTTCTGTTTTATTTTTACTCAACTTCAACGAATGAAATCATGGGAAGTGATTCCAAACTTGAATTAGGAGTGTTTGAATGTGACTAGGAAGGAATACATTGAGTACTGGCTCGAGTTAATTTTTGGTTGAGGCAATTGAATGGGAATCTCATGTGATCATCGTCACAGCTACTGCTATATTCTTCATTTTTCAATCTGAAGTCTGGAAACGTTAGGAGAATATGATATTTCAGAATATATCACGTTCAATCCATTGACATGCCCAGGCTCCACTAGCAACCATACTTTGTTCTATGGTTTGCGGACATAACATGACCCCAGCCACGCAGAAATCACGATATATCTTACCCAATCGAAATCCTTATTCAAGAGCTTATTGATTCCGAGAATCGCAGCTTAAGATGACTGACTTAATTGGAGCGATTCAGTGCAATTGTTCATCGTCTCTTCAAGATACTCTGGCATTGTACTGAGTGTGCAGTGCAATGAGAGAGCATCTTGAAGACTTCAACCTTTGGAGAGTATCTGAAGATTTGAAGCGTGGTTGAAGCGTTATTGAGCAGTATGACATAACAACAACAAGAAAACGATCTCCTCGTCAAAGGCTGTGGCATTTATCAAAAAATAACTTAAATAGATTAGATTTTCAGTAAGTGATTACGAACTCAATGCGGACCTTACATGAATCCTCACGATCAGTTAAAACTGAAAATTCAAAATGACTCCAAAAAGGACTTACTTGATGCACATCACAAAAAGATTTTCGTCACAAGCATGAGATAATATATTTTGACACAGTCGGTGAAGTACGCTTTACGCTATTAGAACGATCATATTAGCTCAGCAAAACTACAGTACAACATTTGATAGCATGAACTATATCAGGATCTTATTTATTCGAGCAGTGTACCGAGTCTCAGATAAAAACGCTCAACAGTCATTTATCTAGTTATTCACAAATGAAAATAAACATTGAGTATGAATTCATACATCACACAATACGGATACAGATTCGATGATGATATATTCAGCTCAATTCCGATCACTAATTGATGATACAATACAAGATACAATTCCAGCGTTGAGATACAATCCACGATTGAGAAATACTCTCTTCCGTAGCCATTCTTCAACAGTTCATTCAAACAACAACGCAGCAAAAAAAGAAACAAAATAAGATAAATAGAAGATGAGTGAACAACAAAGCGTTGTGCATCAACTTCTTCAAGACATACGATTTTTGTGGGTTTGTCAGCAGAGCTACTCTGCCTGCTCGTGTGCGGATGGATGCAAAATGTGTAAACTTAGTGAGTTAATATGAGAATGGGGGTGTGTAAAAATTCTGCAAGATTTTTTCACCAAAACGTACTATTAACTGATATTCAGCAGAACGTAGTGACTCTTACTTCACAGAACCGATACTATACGCAATGATTCAAAGAACTTTTCGAGATTGAATGAAATAAGTTTTTGAGAGTGGTTATTTTGGTTGTCGATTATTACGACGACGATTTTCATCTCGTTTTCAACGGTTCAATATTTCTCACAAATAAACACTATGCCAACGTACTTATCTAATGTAGTAGTAGTAGTAGTATAGATACTTCCTGCTCGTATTTCTGCAGAACAAATCTACGAAATGAAATAAAACGTGGTCATAAAATGAAGTGTAGAAACTCCGATAAAAACAACAGCAACTTATCACACACGCTTGCAGATGCAAACTCCGAGAACACCTCATAGGATGGAATGGTCCGAGTTTGAGTTCCTCGATGAGAACACACTGATAACCACAAATTCTGACATCGTCGAACTACGACGAACCCTAACTTAGTCGCAATTCAATTTCATACTTGTTACTTAAACGGATCGACTTTGGAGTCAAAAAAATTAACAAATTCTATTGTAAACAAGAATCGATGAAAGACGACGTCACTAGTGAAGAAATTGAGTTTGATTATAAACAATAACATTACTCTAAAAAAGTCTTTTCGACTCATCATTTCTAAACGTCATTCAACATTTAATCACTAATTCCAGCTACGACACTAATTGCAATAAGACAAAATAACCTCCGCTTTGATCATGTTCGTCAGTATTCGTCAGCAACTTCATTCAGCAAACAATGACAAAAGAAAAAAGTGCACATAATTTGAGTATTCATTTGTTAGTTGTCATCATTATAACCAGTGAAATGATCGAAATGTTATCGGGTTTTTTTTTTCCAGTTGATGAGACACATCATTATCATTCTGCTTCGCATACCCATCCTGTTCATCAGACGTGTTTGTTTGTCTCATCGCTTGTCAAGAACTTTTAGAAAAACTGGAACGGTTACCATTAATATGAAGCACTTTCAAGATGCCCTTATGAATATGGTGACAACGCTTTTTGTTATTTACTGATGTGCGTGTTACGGCATTGTAACTGAACTTGTTTGGAGTACTTATTTAGATTGAGATATTTATTAAAAAGTAGAGAAGCTACAATTGCACCGAAGTAATCAGCAGTAAATGTGTTAATGCTTGTCATCAACATTCGCGAAAGCAAATGCTCACTTCAGTCTAACTTTCGATAAATATGATTCAGTTTCAAACTCAGGTACTGATATTTTGCAATGTCCTACCGTTCTCACGGCCAATGGCGCAGAGTAGCGATGATCATCACTAGGCAGATGAGAAATTACGAACGAAAATTTCCGTGAAAATGACCTATAATGTTTGGCATCATGATGTATATCATGAGCAAAACATATTTTGTAACAGATTAATATTGTGAGCAGAAATTTTGCCGAAAACATATTCTTTTGTTTGGGTTTTTGAGCAAAAATTGTAAATAAAAGAGAGAAAAAATTGGTTTTACGATAAACTTCACTGTTCTTATTGTTGTTATTGCCAACGATTCTACAATACTGAATGAATTCAGCGGCAAAGTACTCTCGAACAGATAAACACGAGCAAAGTGCGAAGCGGTAATTTTGTTGGTTTCCTACTCGTCAACATGAGCAGAAGAAAAGCGGTGTGCAAAAAATTGCTAAACACGAATGTGCACACCATAATAACATCAACAATAATTTGAAAACATCAAACTTGGCGAAAAAATTGCAGAGTCATAATACAGTTGTTCATTGAAGACAAAAAAACAATTAGTGGCGGCGCTCATCTGACTTTGCTTTCGGTTTTTTGTTCTTCATCGTACTGTTATTATTACCTGCATCTTTATTCTTACTACTTCATTATTATGTACTGGTTATTCAGACGATGCAAATCATTCGAAGGAATTCGGCTGTACGGCGCCAGTCGAAAAAAAACGGCACAATATCAAAGAACGTGTTATGTTCAGTGAAAAATGGCGCTTGCGGTTGGATACTTCATTTGAGTAGTGATCAAGTGAGCAGCAACAATACTGATGAGACTGATAATGCCAAGTGTGTCAATTATAGTAATATGCTCAATAATGATATGATATCATGCAACATAATGGCAGATAAATTTATGAAATTATACGATTTATTTGATGCTATTAATTGATATATTCCTGTCTGTGGTCAAGTAACACATTGTGCACTCTTGACAAATGACAACGCCAGCACCTCATCTGACGTAAACATGTCTCCATGGCAACATCTATTTTTTGCAAGTTTTGTTGAAAATTCCGAATGGAATTCTTTGGTTTTTCAAAAAACTGAATGAATTCGCGAAGAAACTATAATCATACCATGAAATGTTTGATTATAGCGTGTGGCTATGCACTGCTTGGGTAAACATGTCACCTGGTCACTTCATGAATAATACTGTTCATGGAACGTTTCATGTGAAATCTAGTTGATTGTTCATGTCACACAGAAAGAGAAGTCGATTGAATGGACTTTCTTGTCTTAATAGGATTCAGCTTATAGTTAGTCAACTCAACGATAACGCAAACTATAAAGCGAACTAGCACGTTGGTGCTGTCAGTTATGCTACTGATAACCATAATATTACTGATAATAATGACGATGATGACAGTTTCAGTAGTGTGATTATTAAGCTTGATTGGTCAAAACGTATGATTGATCAATTATGTATGATTGATTGATCAACTGATCAATTATACGATCAATTGTACGACTATACGATTGATCAATTATTGATAAGTCTGATCACTAACGTCGACCCTAATAGTATCAGTGATTAACTAATTGACAGTGATGAAGCTTTCATGGTGTTTCTCTGGTTCAGATGATATCTTGAAGAAGACTTTTTTCACGATAAATGAGAACCGTACGAGGAAACAATGTTTAGTAAATAAACGAAACGAACCATTTTATAAACAAAATTTCATCAGATGTCATTTCTGTTCTCGTTTGATTTGATTTGTGCAAAAATTTATAAACAAAAAGATTTCGTAATAACAAAAATATCACAAGACATCAAAATACATCAAGCCGAATGTTATTGTTTTCACATTGTTTGATGAAGAAATCCTTCAAAATGAGCAAAAACAAATCTATTTTGTTTCCTGAATCATCGTCGTCACGACTGCTGTATCCATCAAATTCTATTTTGCTCAACGATATTTCTCTCGCGTCATCCTTTCTCGTTTTATTTATTGGATTCGTGAAAACAACGAAACTCTCAATGTTTCGATTACGAATATTTCCGAACGAGTTGGCAAATAAAAACAATGAAAAAATAGTTTGAAAGAAGATTTGGGTCGTTAATTGCATATTTATCAGAAACTATTGAGTGAAAAACACTCCTGCGAACGCTTTAGAAGAACATTAGGAAAAGAGACGAGGTAGGAATTTGAGACAATATCATTCAACATGTAACCGGGAAAATTCTAGTCAATATTACTCAAATTTCGGGAATTTCAAACAAGCCAAAATTTTAAATTAGTGCAAATTCATGTATCGGAAATGACGATTTTCTGGAGAATTCTGATCGGAATTGATCAATGATTGTAACCAGTTATGATCTTGTAACGCTCAATACGACAGCACTTTCATTCGCTTTTCACTTGTTAGCATTGCATTCAAGCAGAATGCGTGATGTTTATGGCAAGTGCACATAATCACTGAAACTGCTTGTTTTAAGACATAACTATAGTTGCTCTTCGGTTGGCTGTTTCGAAAAATTCTCTTGAAGAAACTGCTCATTACCTATAATGCTAGTTGAAACTGCGAGTTGTCTCGTTTGCAGCAGCAACTCTTGAGAAACAAACGCAAATTTCCAAGTCTAAACTACTAATTAATTTCAAAGTAGTTCTGATATGATGAACACGAATCGATGTTCTCAAAAAAAACCATGTCTTGTGACAAATACTAATGCAGATGATAATGGCTCAAGGACTGAACTAATGTATCTTATTAGATCTTCCGACAAACATAGCTTGCACTTTTCTAGCTTGCACAGTACAACGAGAAGTTAAGCTGAGACTAATGTGCTTGAAGGTGGAAACCTCACATCGCATGCATAAATGTAATTGGACAGTTGATAGAACATCAATCAACTAGCCGCACTTGTTTACGGTTAGTTCATTCATTAATTGTAGACGGGCGGGTGGGTCTGTCGTTCAATGTGTTGCAGCAAAAAATGTGATGCCAGTTTTTTGATCGTGTCAGTCTATCAACTGATAGCTTTGCTATTAATTGATAGCTGAATAATTCAACTTGGACATGAAATATTGTCAACAACAAATTATTTCACTCAATGTCAGCCACTCACACCAAAGCAATTCACCTATCAATATGACTGAAATATCTCGAACTGAACAAATAAACAAACATATTGCGTGAAATAGAGGGGAGAATGTGTACTTTGCTAACGGGATATGATATTGTGATATTTCGGCGACATTCGCCGGTTTAATTTTTTTGCGGTGTCAAATCGGCTCAGAGAAATTTTCACTCACTCATAATATTGTTGCTGTTGCGTAGTACGATGTTTCTCTTGAATGTTATGGGTAAACGAAGAAAATTAATTGTTACAAGCATTCAATGCATAACTGGTTCAGTTAAGCATTGTAATGCTGATTTTTTTTTGGTGTTTTGTGTCCACAGTTCGAATAATGATAAGAAGTGATAAAAATACTTTCAGGAAGTGATAAGAAGTTCGAGCTTGCAATTCAGTGTTGAATGCTGTACGAAATGCAACAGTGGATGGGAAGAGAAATTTGGTTCCTGAAAGGAGGGCAAGTGAATGGTGGAAAAGATGTGGCAGAGACATCCAAATGAACATTCGTTCAGGATCGACTAGGGGGAGAAAATCTGCGCTTTTCGTAAACAGCTGAACAAATAATAATTGCTTTAAGAGATGTATGTGTATGGTTGCCTGAGTGGATGAATAGTGATTACGAGAAAAGAGCACAAACCAGTTCATTTCGCACTTTTAAACATGAGCTTATGCATGAAGTAATTCGTATGCGGAACAGTAGAACTTTTGAAGTACTTCATTTCCATTTTTTTTGATCCGAAAAAATATTCACAGAAATGTAATGGTGAAGAAAATCTGCTCAGCCAATCCATTCAGTTGAATGAATAAACAAATGAGAAATTTACACGCGAAAGGAATCGGAAAAAAATTGGACAGATTTTACTTGGTAAACATATGGATATCAGTTGAGTCGGGATTAGAAGATATATTACATATTTGAAGTATTACAAGCTGAATGACAAGAACTACTGCATGAATTGAATGCTGCCACAACTCGGTTTTATGCAGATAATCAATGACATGACCGCCACATCATCAAATTAATCTGTTTGCGCATTTCAGTGGTCCAAATGAAGCTATCAACGATACCACTGGTGTTCACGATATTTTCAGGTTCCGCTATGAAATCCGAATATATCATTAATCATCTGCTTATGTCTTGTACAATCGATACTGAGCGTTGATCTTTTTAACTTTTTCACTTTCAACTTGGAGTAACAAAATTATTTGACTTGTATTCTAGCATTCGAACTCAGTTAATGGAAATTCTATTTTAGATGATAAATTAATGAGGCTATATCGATACAGCAGTGATAATTTCCTGGAGTATAGAGACAAAAAAGAATTCGCGGAATGTCAACAAGATATGTTTCCCAGAGGAAGGCAACAAAATTTCCAAGAATCTAAAATATCTCATGCACGCAGAGAGGACTGATTGCATGATTCGATATCTTCCGGGATTAAGTCATGATCATATTCAGTCGAACTGATTCGGTTATCATGCTGAATCGGTCATTGAAAGTCAAGGATGCGAATCAAACACTGCAATAGTCAAGAGCAACTTCGACGCATAGTCAGAATCGCCAAGAGCCGTAATTTGCCTACGCGTTGCACCATTTTGTTTTAATTGTTTCTCAAATGAGCGACAAGTTTTGAGCCGTAGAGCGTAAACGGATAAAAAGGTGAAGATGAGCGATCTGATGAACAATTCAAGTCATTAAAGTCCCATTTGATCTGCACTATGTCTAAGACTTCCAGTGTGAGAGCGTAAAATTGCTGGTGAATACTCATAGTCCGGTTAATGTTTGATGCCGTGCTAGAATCAGGATATCCCGATAATGACCAGTATCTATCGCGCTGTTCCATCCATAATTCACGTTGACCTCATATCTCCGCTTTTCATCTCGATGCATGAATGAACCTATGAGCTCATCTCTATGAGACGAATCAATAAAAATTCCTATTGTGAATGAAGCGGAAAACGTTGAAAAAAGAAACAACCCTCGAAGCAGAGATTTTTTAGAAGACTTTAAGTTGGAGCTATAGGATTGAACGGTTCTCGGCGGTTAGTCGACTAAGCCAGTTAAGCCGAATGAAGTCCATAGGTAGACAAGACACAGACATGGGCAAATGAGCATCGCCTCAACCGAATAATATGTATTCTTGATAAGGTTCACTGTTTGTTATTGTTGACTCGAAACAGAGTGCCATTCGCCGATTGAAAAGTGCAGCAGCGCATGTACTTTGAATGGTACAGATTGTCTCGCTTAAATCCGTCTCATCCCAACTGGCTGCTGATTGTTGGCTGCAGACGGGAAGTGCTACGTCTCTTAGCACGATAATGTACACGGAACATCGTCATCGAAAACATTCAGAATATACACACAACGTTGTTGGCTTCTATTTGATCAATTTTTATTGCTTGCATTCAGCTGATCTTCAGCAAGAGAAATTGTGTATATTGGATCAATTATATGTTTTGATGGCAACTTGATGGCAATTTGATGACAAATCGACGACAACGCATGTTTTGATAACAACTTCAACGCCTGAGAAACACGAGGAAAGAAACTGAAATATGATATGTGTGCATATTTTGGCTACAGAAAAGTCCAAAGTTTGTGCTCGGAAAGGACAAAAATATTCACTTTCACGAGAATTTGATTTCGATCCGATGTTTTGTACCGCTTTGTATGCATGAACGACGTGAATGCATAGGATGAATGAAGAACAGCAAAATAACAAGCCGAATAGAATATTGAATTCCTCTCACCGTTAGATTCATCGATAGACGGGTGTGCATGTGTGGACTAGAAAGCAATCATACAAATTAATGAGTGGATGAACGATCGGTGGAACAGAATGACAGCGATGGACGAACGCATGAACTTTGGAGATCACGCATGCACTCTGGAGAACCTCATCACAAGCACTCGCCAGCAAATGAACTCAGAGAAGCACCCAAGAGCATATGCACTCTCATTCATGCATGAAAATATAATCGCAAAAAACTGACATAAATATAAATATCCATGAATTATCCTCAATAATTCAAGTCAACCAACAAATACATACACACTGCCTATTAGCTCTAGAGTCTGGACTGACTACATCCGTGACTGCTGCACTTCAACACACTTATCAATCCACCAGAGCGCATAGTGTTTTCAATCCTATCTTTCCGTCATCCTCAGTGGACAGCCACAAGGAAAAACGGGAAACATTATGAAGATAAAGCCGAAATGTGGATTTTAAGACGGCAAAAGAAAGTGAATAAGAGTAACAAATGAATTTTTCATCTGTTTTTTGATGAGAATGAAGGCTTTTTTTGCGAATGCACTTAGGATATATCACTGAAGTGAAATGATCGATTGCTGAGATATATGCACTTACCGCTTCTTCCCTATCTCGGTGAGTAAACATTAGATGAAGTTTGAGGCGCAAAACAACTGAAATCAATGAAATTCATGCATTCACTTTTTGTGAAAATATTGCTAACTTATATTCAACTGTTACAGTCTTATCACTGAAACATAAGTAGCTGTAGTATCACACATTTTCGCACATTCAAAGGACACGACGAATCATTAAGATAACTTCTAAAGTAGAATAACTTTTTTTGAAATCATCGGTCAATAACCAAACATCTGGCCTTAGTATTGGCCATAAAGCATCGTTTACCTTTTCATTTATACCTACCAGTAACATGTTTGTTCCATCGAGTACAATAAATCAACAAAAAGAGCGATAAATAAACGATCCTGCTCATTGCTACTTTCTTGTATAATAGAACACTGATCAAGAGTACCATTTAAGTACTCAACTTCGAAATCTGACATTACCATAACTTGTAGATTCTAGAATACATTTGGGGACTGAAAGTGAAAATAAGCAAGCAGCTGAATGCTGCACGGTTTTCCAACACAGCTTCAAACATATAACTGATACATTCTCCAACGATAATTTATGCATGTATGGGCAAGAAAACGCTGAATCGTTGCCTTTTTTAAGTTAAAAGAATGCTTCATCGATGAGAAAAACATCTGCCTCTTCTAACTGAGGACTAGAAACTGAAGAATAAAGAGTGAGGGCATTGTTCCCTCAGTTCTTATTCATCAATCCGCTCAATCAATCTGTATTCAGCGGTATTGCTATCGATGAAATTCAGTTCCATTGTCAACGTTCATCCACTGTTTTGTTTGTGATTCATCCACTGTTTTGTTTGAGTAAATAAAATATACATGTAATTACATACACATACAAATATGGACAGAAAGAACATCTAATTTGCTTTATTGAATGAACTCGTTTCTGAATTGGACATTTGGGATTTTTTCAGTCTCGTTTGCTGAATGTTCTTATATCTTTTTACGTAATGAATTGAATGAGACACAAATGACATAGGTGTATGTGGAAAATATTCGCACTTGTCCGCAAGGAACTTTAATATGGCATGACAAGAACAAACTTGTATTTGCTGAGTGCTGGATAAGTGGAAGTTTTAAGTGATCATGACTGTTGATCGTGATATGTAAACGACGGCTAGAAATTTTGATTGCTTTTATGGATCATAGCAATGAGCAGGAATCGCCGCTCAGCCCTCAACCCTCAAAGGCAAATGAGAAGAGTGATGAAACCAACTAATAGTTTTGGTTTAGGAATCGATTACAAAATAAACAAACCACTCATAATGAATCAAATATGAGATACCCGAAAGATATATGCGTTCGACTAAATTATCAGCAAGTTTTTTGACTTAGCAGAAATAATTGAGCGATTGCAAATTATCATCATTGATGTACCTCCAAAAATTTTAAACATAACTGAACAAGGTTGATAATCAGCAGGAACTACAACCTAAATCGGACTCCGAACATTACAAGAAATCGGAAACAATGCTTTAAATAGTCATACTCAAGTACACGCTATCTGATTGAATTACCTCTGTCATCACAGCTTGACAATCACCTCTGTCCAAAACAAATGAATGGCATCTCGAAATTGATTTGTCCCCCCGTCCCCATGGGTGATCATATATATTCTGTATTCTCGCTCTTTTCGTCCGTTCCGATCATGAAATATGGAAATGCAGTTGAGAAACTGCATTTTATGTTTCAAATGTTTCAAATCCTATGTTCTCAGGCTGAGTTCATGCGTTCGCTGAAATGCATCTGAAAAATATTGTTTCTCATCAAAACGAGTATCGTTGCATGATCGGATGCAAGTGCGACAGTTTGAAGCAAGAAGCACGAATACATTAATAACGACGACGAGGACATCACGGCACTCATTGCTCACTACTAAACTCGCTCACCTAATCATTCCATGCATATTTCTGCTCACTAACGGATAAATAACTGCAAAAATGTGCCTTAGAAAAACAACGTCGAATTGCAGTCATTGTTGCTGGTTGTTTTTGAAAGATGGATAATTGCATCCCGTGATACGATGAAAACATCATGTGCTGTTTCAGCAAAAAGCAGAAGCTCTCCCGTTATTTTCATCACCATCATCATCATCAACATTATGTTGTTTATGAGTTTATGAGTGAGCTGTGTGTCTCTGGAGAAATTTACGAAGACATTATGAAGGGCACAACGAATTTGCAAAAAGACATCATTAGCAAATGGGATGGAATGTGTGCGTTGAGTGGAAAAACGCCTAGTTCAAATGATGTTTTGTTATTATCTGGAATTATGTTTATTTACAAATGAACGTTTTATGGGAGGAACAGTCTCACTATTGGTATTTTTCATTGCTCTTGCATTTTTTACTCTATTCTGCCAGCACCACCTAATGTCGAGTTTAATTACACTTATTGCAATAACTTCTCAAACTTTTAACTATTGCCCTTGTTTATTGCCACATTATGGGGAACAACTCACTAAACTCAATGACTTTTCATTGATGAATGAATGGTTTTCGAATGGGATGGCGTAAGAAAAAGAACGGAAGAGACTGCGTGAAGCAATGACATGAATGTAGTTCCACGAAAACATCAGCACATCAGCATCCTCAAAGTTGAAAAAGCGAAAGACCCAATGTGAACAAATTAGAGTTTTATGATAAACTTGTTGAATCGTGCGAAGGACTTGAGGTTTTTTGCGGTCTGTTCGCCGAAAATAACGCAGCGATCATAAACACCGCGTCAAGCGAAGGAAAACAGAAACGGAAAAGAAAAATTTTTCAGCTCATCGAGTGATTTTGCAATTAGTTAATAATCGCTAGCCATTCAACGAAAATTCTCACTCACTCAATTCTCCTCAAAACAGTTCTTTAAACGATGTTACAGATGGAGTAAACAAACCATCACTTACTTGATGTGCTTGTTTACTTAGCTCAAAAAAACTTAAAAAATATGTTCCTTTGATTTTCCTTCGCCACGTTCTACCATTGCCACTTCTTCAGATAATAATATTTTACTTTATTCCATTGCATCCTCAATCATAAGTCCGGTTGTGTTTGATTATTATTTTGGTGAACAACAAATTCCGACGAAAAAAACACGAACTTCAGCAAGAAAGTTGCAAACAAATGACTTTATTGTTATTATTCATACGGAAATATGTGAAGGTTTCTTGAACAGTGATAACAGAGAAATAAAAGTGAATAAATGCTGGTATTCTATCGCGTTATGACGGGATCAAATTTGTAACCAGCGGAGATATTTTGATTTTGCTACTATTCAACCATGTCATGTCTATTGTTCATTGCTGCAACCAATTGAAGGAAAAGTTTTCGGAGAGTTCAAGTGCCACCAACATTTTGAACAGCTCCTAAATAGATAACTTATTCAATACAGGCAATTCAGTGCGGTAAGCCAGTCAATACATTCATCCAGATCAAATGAGAACGTGGCCATTTCGGTGATGTTCTAACCGATATCGTAAGATTTTGCACATATGAGGATATTATCGAATTTCCGAGCGATATCATTCATATCTAGTTTCAAAAGCTTCTGCTCGATTAATTCAGATTCACCTGTCCCTCTTTCGATCTCTAATTCAAAACATCTATGAATTCGACAACACTGAGGTAAGACCAGTATCAGTACTTTGTTTTTACTGATAGTGAGTAGTCTGAATTTGACATTTTCAATTGCTGTTTGAAATCCGACATTTTTATTTCCTCTCAAATGCTCGATTTCAATGACAAACAAAATATGTAAAACAATAGTGTCACAAGCCGAAGGTGTTTATTCACTCATAAGATCTGAAAACTAACGAAGATCCAAAAAAACTTCATTCCAATCCGTGCATTCAATTCCTGCATAAAATCAGCAACAGCATAAAATCTCATGAATCTCACATGCTCCACACAGGGACGTGCACAACCTCACAAATCACACTCACACACTAACAAATACAAAAACGAATTAAACCCATACAAACCCTGTGTATAACTATTGTTTGCATGTGCCATAAAATATTATGATGAATAAATTATTATTAGTGAACGCCAACAAACCAACCAACCAATGAATTGCTGCTGCGGTGAATGAGAGACACGAAAAAAATGATTATAACAACCATCATTACCAGCTTTAGGAGCCAGGCAAACAATAACTGTACACAGAGCAGGGCGTTCATGACTGATTAGAAGTTTTTTTTGAGGAATTTGTAAGCAACCAACAAAAAAACACGGACATTGCTGAACGAAACAGCCCGTGACACGCCAACGCTCCAAAAAAAGAGTATTTCTGTTGATGGTGTTGCTTGAGTGCCGTTTATGGGGGATCTGATTCGTTGGTGACATTGAAAGTATGGAAATAAGGTTTTATTGGTAGTTGTATGGTCGCTATTCGTAACATATTTCGAAAAATGTTCCGATAGCATGATGGTGATCAATGATTGTGGTTTTCATGTACAACAAGAAGATGAACGCTATAGAAGAAGTGAGATTCCGCTTGTATTCCTTCTATCGTAACTCATGACCGGTCAATTTGCCTAAAGACGTTTTGCCTAGGGACAGTATGCCTAAAGACAAATTGCCTAACGGACAGTTTGCGTAACGGACACTTTTAATGGATATTTTGCCTAACAGGCAAACTGGTCCCCAGGCAGACTGTCCATCGGTAAAATGTTTTTAGGCAGATTGTCGGGTACCATTGCAGCTGATATCATACTTAACTGAGCCGAAATTTTTGCAGAACAACCGTGATCACACTCATAATGATTGATTAACAAAATTGCAGATCAATAATTCATAAGCAGTGATGCCCAAGTTCTGGAGCCGCAAAACTTATTGGTTCCTTCCAAAAAAAGCGGTCTTTGAGCAGTTTAAACAAATGTAAAACGTTTTCTGAGGCATGCATCAATGTTATGAAGAAGTTAGAAGCCTACACAATTCGTAAAATTCAATGTTTGTGGAGGGTTTCTCAAGCAATTGATGAGTAGAAACTGATAAAAAGTCCAATTCTCTTCTGAACGCGATCTCTCCAAAAACGTCCTTACAGAAACACGTATATTCTTTTCCGCTGAAAGGGATAAAAATGATAATAACAGTTGCGATAATTGTAATGATAATGGGAATGTCGAAAAGGAAAAGCGAATTTTCCCTGCATGATAGCGATATTTGCCTCCAGCGAAAGCATTCCGCTGATCTGCTCCAATGTTTCAAACAAACAACTGAACACCAGCTGATGTATTGCCGATATTGTTTCGTTAAATAACCAGGATTAAGAAGTTGGTGGAATCGTCTCAAAAAAACAAAAAAACTGTCTCCATAATTAAGTCATCGAAACGAGCGAGCAACCGCCAGCAACTGCGCACCACCAGAAGGCGTATTTGCTTTGGTCAACTATCTGTTATTTGCTTAGGAAATCAACGAATTTCTATTGTTGCTACTGGAAATAACAATAAGCGGATTGGGATGCAGAAAATTTAACTGAAACTGAGCAAAAAAAGAAAAATAATGAAATCATGAGATTTGTTTGTTTTTTTGCGAACAAACAATTCAACAAATTCATTTAGCTCCTCCGAAGCCTTATTGGATTACGGTTAGCAGCGACGCATTCGCTTGGAAATGATCGCTCTGAAAACAGATCGAGAATCTAATATAGTTGTTTTTGCTGTTGCTGCTGAAGGTAGAATCTACCGTAGTTCATCCATTGTTTGCATTATGTCTTCTAGTTGTGTTCTTATAAGGAATAAACAAACACAACTAAATGAACGAATGCAAAATGGTTAGTTATTGTCTGCAAGCAGAATCGCCGATATTGTTTCGTTAAATTATCAGAATCGAGAGAACAAATTGACTGAGTTGTTGGTTTTTTGAATGAACAAATACACAGCAACAAACGACAATTCCAATCAGAGTGCTATTGTTTTCAGTTTTTTTGTTCTGTTCGCTGCTTAGAAGTTATTTTTAGATTCCTTTCAGTTTGATTATGTCCCATCTTACACAAATGTAATGTTACGTTTGTGTGATGTATTTGAATTTGTGAATATTATATGTTGATGAGCGATAATCTATCCTTCAGCATTCTCAAACTCATTCAGCGGAGTCTGAGCATTCAGTGGACTTTTCCGTAAACAAGATACGCTATCATTAGTGAAGAGGATAAATTGAGAAATTCTGTCACTGATTTTGACAGCAATCATGTCAGCGGCGAGAAATTGAAGTAAAACTGCCTAGCCTTGCAGACACTAGAAAATGCCTGTCTAGAATCTAGAATAGGTCAAAATGGTAACGAAACAATTCAGTTCTTAGCTCAATTAACAACGATTAAATGATGTAACATAAAGAGAAAACACTTTCACGATACCTATTGGTGAAAAACCTAAATTACGATACTGATAGCAATGGCGATAAGAATATGGCCGTAACTACGTTAGTTATGATAAAGTATTATCAATAATAATTATAGCAACAATAACTGCAGTAATTATAGTAGCAGAAATAAGAATCATGTTCACTGCGCTGGCTTATTTTAGTGCAGCAAACATTAACAGGTGATATTTAATGCATGAACTGAAAATCTGATAATGAAAATCATAAATCAAATCAGCATGTGTCACGGTGCGATTTGATTGAATTCTCAAAAAAATGTTAAGAAAAGTTGTTCATTCGTACGCTATTAATATCTTATAACATATACACATTTGTTTACTTCATTTCAAAAACACTGAAATTTGTTGCAGATCACCGAAATAGAAACAAAACTTTTTGCTATGGCAACAGTTTCGTAAAGAAATAATCACATGTGTAATTTTTGATCAGAACTTGGGATTGTTTTCACCATTTCGCTTATTGCTATCGTTGTTACACTCATTGTTATCATCAATATAGGTCGCTTTTATTAATTAGTATATTATTGCTATCATCTGCTCTGCACTCTTACGAAAATGGAACTGTTTTAGTGCCGAAAACGCTAAAGATGAATGCTAAAGTGATGATTTGGCAATTTGGAATTAGTATAATTGGTTGATTCGTTAACTGATTGATTGAGTTTTCAGTCGCTGAATTCGATAAAATCGTTCAGTTCGGGTAACTGATTCACTGACAATGAGTTATTCGTTGATAACAGGCAATTTTTACAAGCTGCGGGCATTAAGTTAAGGATTGTAAACGTTGCTGTTATGAACGACAACAACAGATAGATGGTGGTAATAATCATAATGACAGCAATAATAATCGTATTGATCACAATAACAACGATGGCTATAACGATGGTGAGATACGTAATAAGCAACGTGAAACGATGACGATACCAGAGATAAAACTGGCTGAATGAGTAAATAGAGGAGAGAAAATATGGGGCAGTTCGTAAACAATCGAAAAACTAGAGAATTTTTTAAGAGTCTCTTGAAAAACTTGCTCGTTGAGCGATATTTTCATCACTACGGAACAATACATTCCTGAATGGTGGATGTTTTACACGCTTTTACATAATTTTAAACAAATTAATCATAATTTTTTACAACTTTAATTTTATAAAGTTCTAAATGGATAGATAACTGGACTAATTATACAAATGATGGATCGTAATTCCATATAAATGATTAATGTGTGGATCGTTAATGATAATTTGGTTTGAACAATGATAATCTTCGTTAATCTTGTAAATTTTGAATGAGTTTACGTCTGAAGAAATCTCCTTGTCAGTGCAAGGGGTGAATGCTTTGCGCTATGAGATTGATGATCCGAATACGAAAAGAAATTAGTGAAAAATTCATTCGACAATGGAGTCAACAGTTCAAAACACCTTTTTTTAATGCAGCTTGCGGCATCGCTCAAATTCCCCATAAATCCTACTTTACAAACCCTTCGACGAATACAAATATGTATAAATATAAATAGATGAACAATATGTAAAGCCTCGAGGAATTTTTTCTAAAAGGACAAACAAAACAATTTCTATCATGATGATGCCTCAATTGTGCTGATTCATTTACTCTCCCGTTTGTTCATTCTCCCAACTAGTCGTCGTCCACTTTTTTGGCTTTTTTCAGTTTTAGTCATTTTCCGACACCGAAACGACGACAACAATTCAAATTGCTGGAATTCATTATTGAGCGAGTGGTTTGTTTACAGTTGTTTTTTGGTGCTTTGCGAGCAGAAATTCCAACGAAAAACGGTGCTGTTTACGAAAAACTTGAATGCACATAAATTTTGAATGGAGAACAGCAAGCAAAATGATGCTGATGATGAAATACATGAAGCGACTCTGAATTGTTCTTGTTTGCTGGAGCAATTGCTATTTCATAACTTTTTCTAAAAAAATAAACAACACAGAAACCGTTATTATGAATGGAATCAAATATCAGTCGACTGGTTGGTCCCAGGGACTAACAATAAAGAATTTTCCACTCATTGAGCTGGCAAAACTTTTAGTTGACAAATCCAAAATTATTTGTTGCAGTTTGAATTCGGTTCAACTCCCAAAAGTGACCATATACTAAACCGTGACTTGGGGATGCGCAAAACGTTGAAATAACTTCTAGATATGGTGGCGAAAAAATTTATGCACAGAAACAAACATATGGTTGCGGAAAGCAGGAAATGAATCCAAAGCAAATGCAGGTGGCTGAAGCATTCACGAAATTAAGCTAGAAACTCTTTAACCTTAAAGGTGCGCAATGAAGCGAAACAACATTCTTATGAATTTTTTCTCTATAAAACTTCTGACTAAAACTCTTAAGTTCCCTGTAACATAGATTTTCATTTCAGGCACCCATTATGATCACAATGAGCAACTCTGTAAGCACATAATTTGCTCGGTTGTAACGATACCAAAGTATAAAATCTGCATTGAAACTGTCCATTCTAGTTTGACTCTGCATAGCGATCACAGCGAATGACCAATGATGATAAGGTTAGACTGCAGTAAGTAGTAAGCCTAGCCAGTGGGGTGGCGTAAATTGAGGCTAAAACAATGCGCACGGAAACGCGAGCATTGTGGCCAGCAGTTATAAACGTTTGATAGCCAGGCCAATCCGGGTAATCCAAGTAAGTAGTAAGATGCAACAACAATGAAAAATAGAAAATATGATATGAAAATTTCTAAGTTTTCAAACGCAGTTGTTTGTAAAGTTCCGTCTTCGAACTAACCGTCAACGCATATTGATATCTACAGATGTATGTGTATATGAAATGAAATTTGTAACACTAATACGTGTATCCATCCATTCACTCATCAAGTTTCTTCATTGAGCAAACAATGAAAATGTGCATTCGAATTAGACAAATGAGCGAAACAACCGTTGACACTCGCGTATTCAACAAATCATTTGTTGTGTTTTGTATGAATGAATAGCACAAATATTGTATATTACATTAGATTAGATTGGCATTGCATTCACAATATGAGCAATCGATTGATCCACATCAAATATCTCATCATAATGAATTCATGAAAAGTTTCACTGCTGTCAAATGTCCAAACCGAACAATGCGACAGCAGTTTATTACGATTCAGTGGTTTGCATTTGAGTGATTTCGATAGAGGGACTGTCGTCCATTCTGTTACTTTCTAAAGACAATTCACATCCGAATCATATGAGACCAGTTGTGATTCCCAGCATTCACAATTAAATGACGAATTCAATCCAGGAAGCTTTCTTTAGCAGCCTTTCAGTTAATAAGTGATGATAAAAATCTTCAACTACATCAATTCGAAATATACATTTGCGGTGGAGAAAAAATTGCTGTATTTCGCTACTCCTGACCTGTGAGCAGACTTCTAACCACCAGAACGCCCACCTGCAGCACTCAAATGCATCACTAATCTCACGAACCGAATCTAAGATATAGTGGCGAATTCACATGGTTTCAGATGAAGTGGTTGCATTCAGCATTTTGTATTGTAAAATTAATTTCAGTTGTATTCAAGCATCATCTTGCCTCAAATGCGAATACTCCTCATAAAAACGAAACGAGTGGTACCATATAAGCATGATTGAAGTATTTTATTTCAACTGAAGGCTTTAAACATCAACGAAAATAAGCAACCCATAAATTCATTCACTGTCAATTTCCCGTATTGTTGTAAACAAGCAGCTCACGGGATCAAACAACAGCAATTATTACGGTTAGGTATTTACATTTTCCTTTCGTCACAGAAAAAATTCCACTGAAAATAGCCTGGAAGTTCGACAGGAAATAGCCTTCTCAACACTAGTTTTATCCAATTCAGCTAGATGCAGAATTTCACTTGGCATTCAATCATCGAATGCACGCTAACATTGAAAGAAAGTGGAATCTGATCGTGAATGCAAAGCATGTTTACGAAAATTCCTTTCAGTCCACCAATTTAGTTCAGATGCACTTTTGAGCAGCAAAACATCGTTGTTTTCGCTGTTGTTTTTTGTTGCTATGAAGATTTGCGTAAATGGGCTTTCAATCACGCGCGTATAAGTGCAGATAGCTGCTGGAAAAGCATCAAATTTCTGCAGAGACTCGATGGAAAATAACATATGTCCAGTCCAATTGCAATGACAGATGCATTATCAAAAATTGTTGATTACCTGAAAAGAGCCGAAATATTTTCCGCAACAACGTCGAGAACGTGATCGTTGATAACGTGATAACAAGATTTGTTGATAATGATAAGATATCAACAGATATATTTCTGAGATTGAACATTTCGATTTTTGAATTGCAGTGTCACTCAAGTTAAGAAAATCACACAATTCACCATGAATACGATTATATTCGATGAAATCAGTGGTATTTCGCTTCTGTTATTATGTTTTATCCAGGCTGTCTTATACGGATTGCGATCCTAAGATTGAACTGATTAATATAACCAATAATTTGGATTTCCTACAGCATAGTTTCAAAATATTTTCAGCATTGAAATACTTCTCACCCAAAGGTTGCTGTTTTTTGATGCTTTGTGATAACTGAATCACTTATGTCAACCAGTTGCAAATGCTAACCAAAGAGCACTGCTAGCGGGATACGGTAACTACGCGCGCAACTAACCAGTCAAGTCTCGCTCAACTGCATCCATCCATCCAATGGCTACTTCATTAAAACTCGTCAATAAGTCAGACAAATACGAGAAACCATTACACGTTTCAATGAGCGTCGCCGCGTTCACTGCGAAACAAACCCAACGAAGCAGAGAAGCAAGTCCGATTTCACATGCATATCTCCGGCATGTCCAGTTCCAGATCACCATTTCCGATGCATCAAATCAAATGCTTTCCAGGTTCAGTGAAGAATTTGAGATTCTAAGGCATCCCTTGGACAGAGTAGTGTTAGCCCAATCCATCAGATCTACTCGACTGATGAGGTGATCTACTCGACTCAGCTGGTAACGGAGTACGCATTATAGGCATAAATAGCCTATATAAACGCAATTTTTATAGTCATTTCGATACTCGCATGTGATGTTACATTGTGGATTCTGATATAAAGGCATGTAAGCAATCACATAAGAATCATAACAGCTGTCAGAAGACAAGAACAAAACTGCTTCTGTAATCGTTTACAATTAAACCAAATCTAATCAAACAAATAATGCTCTGCGATTCGATTGCTTGAGAAAAAGAGAATATGGTTCACAGATCAAGACATTTTGCACGTGCGTTCTCAATCTCATCGCAGAAAATGTCGAAGTGTCGACTCATCTGATGAACCAGAAAGCACTGGGAATAAAAAGGAGTTTTTATGATGCTGAACAAGTAGCCATTGTGAACATGAGTGAAAACAAGATTTCACATGAATATTAAATAAGAGCACCACACTTTCAATACTTATTCACTCACCACATCTCCACTCATAAGCATTCATGCCCGAAATGCAGCGAGTGATCTTTTTCATGGATCAATGATTTTTTATGGTATCTGCCCAAAGATGACTAACGAAATGACATTGCAAAGCTGAGCGATCAGCAATTGAAAAACGACAACATATAATAACTTCAAACCGAAGTCAATCGAATTTGAGTATTCCATTAACGTTGAGTAGGATGTTTGTGAGATCTCGGCCATTTTTCAAGCCCAAGGTTCAAGAGTTTTGAAAATACAGAAGCGCCAAGTGCTCAACATATCATTTTTGAGCTAATTCATCCATAATTACACGCGAAAAAATTTACTTATTGTTAGAAAATCAAAAAAGATAATGTCATTTTGAGATCTGGAAAAAAGCATTAAAATTACTTTATACTACTGATTATGAATGAAACGGGAATGACTGCACTTCAAGATGAGTGCATCAATGGAACCATATAAAAAGCTATATTTCATCAAGCTCGTGGACATTCTGAAGTCACGAAATCTCTGAGAGCTTTCAAAATCATGGGATTTATATCCCATTCCTGGGATCCGCAGTTAAAATTCGACATCCCGGAATCCTGCAGTCCTTTGCAAACACTCGTTCAATGACGACTACTTTCTGCAAGAAACCATGAGGCCAAAGTCCGCGGAAGAAACATTTTGATGCAAATGTTTGAGGTATAAGCATAAAACCATCACTTATCACATCAGCGTGTGATAAACGTTTAGCACACAGAGTCGAAACACACGAAAAGCGATCAACAAAGCCATAGAAACAGACGAACGTTTTTTGCGGATTTGCGGATTTGGTGTGAGCACAACAGGGGATTCAATCGGAAAAGACACGAATTGTTGGTGAAACAACCGACGATAATTGCATACTGGTGACAGCTTTTTCTGGATTTGTGACTGAGATGAAAACAGATCACATTTACATGACAACCACAAAACTGAGAAACAAATTATCCAGCTCTATGAGACTCAAACGAATGTTAATGACAATTCAATTTCCTCGGAAACGATACGGAAAATCATGACAGCTAAAACATCAGGAGAATTAATCATATTAAAGCTTTTTTAGCGCACAAAATACGTGTACAAAGAACGAATTGATCCCGAATTTCAGCTCTGTCTCGAAAATGTGGCAAAAGCAAATGAGCAACTAATTACAACCAATTTCTTGTCAAACAAAGAAATACCTCCGCACCACATAAATATTCCTTAAAGTGCCGGTTATTTCCCACCTGAACGAACTGATCACTTCGGTTGTTCTTAATTAGCACATTGGAATAATTTGCCCAATAATGAGGGCCTGAATTAGATGCAATGAAAAGTGAAAGTATTTTTCTCAAAGATTCATTTGTTCAACCATGAACGAGTACTGCAAAACAATGATAAGCACTGGCAGTATTAGTTGATGTTTAAGGTGAAATTCAACACGATAAACTGCTTGATTCAGTCGGTTTGCTGTCCTAATCACCAATATTATTCATCAGTATAATAGAGTCCAAGGTATATTGCAGTAAATGCTGATATTAGCAGCGGAAAAACTCTCTTCGGCTGAGAATGAAGTTCAAAGACTAATCGATTGCACCCATTTAATGATTTCGTTCAATAAAAATGACGCAGAAACGCTATGGGTAAGCCGAAGAAGGAATCAAAGCTTCGCAATGTTTTGCTTACTTTGAATCGCCAAGAATCATCGGTGCCATTTGACTGTCGTAGATACAAGAGAAAGTTTGCAGTTCAAGTACTACAAAGAGGTACTCCTGAAAGTTGGTATATATTAAAATATAAACTCTAATAAACTTTAATACAACTAGCTATCAACTGAGTTGTAGAAAAATTTTGAATTCTAAATATGGATGTGCACCTTATGCAATAGCGCATAACAACTCTGAAACGAACCGATGATATCAAACCTCCATTCAAGTGAAAATGATCCTGACCAATATTTAGCCCTACTAGCAATACGTCAAGGAATAATCATGGGTGAATGCTAAGAGAATTCTGGATAATCAGCACACTGAACAACTAAAATCTTAGATCATAAACAACTGATTTTATTGCTAAAGATGGATGTATCTAAGGAGTATTTGTGAAGAAGAACGTCAGATCTGCAACTGGTCAATTGTTGTCTTTTATAATGTGAAGAACGCAAAAGAAAACAAGGAAAAGCTAAAACGAACGACTTCAGAAGATCACTCATTCATACACAATGATCCGCTCAGAGTACTAAAATTTTATGTTCCATCTTTGAGGAATAACAAGCTGATAATGGGATATGTTCTAAAAACTGGCTCGGTGCAATTTTCGGGTAAACATAAGTGCTTCACAACACAGCTTATGATAGAGGAGTTGAACAGAGGATAACAACACTGAGGATGGAAGAAAACATGTTGCGCAGAGTGGTTTGACAAAACACTAAAAGGTGCTTGTGATCATTGCAAATTTGTGATGCATTTGCGAAAAAAAAATGTTATTGAAAAATAGCTTAAATATATGCATGAATGAAGCCAATCGCGAAAATGACTGACTGCTTCTCAAACGGATTAAAAATCAAATGAAATGTGTTTACGTTCGATGGAAAATTTCGGCTGAGTGGAAATTTTGTCAGCAACAACAGCCACAACGACGATAACAATAACATTAGAGTGTCTGAATTAATGGATGCACGGAAGGATGGATGGACGAACGCAAGGGCACAGAGGAATTCTATTCATGGAATTAGTGTTTAAAAAAGCAGCAGAATCAATAACTTATAAGTGCTTCATGACATGCTTGACCTATCAACAAGGGCATGAACTATCAACAACGCCAATCTGCTTGCTGTCTAGCAAGGACTGTTAGCGAGACATTTACGGATTATTGTGAAATCAATATGTGCACAAAATTAAAAATCCGAGTGTATAAATGCGCCGTCGCACACATCATTCAGTATCTCCATTAAGGTTTAGATAAAAGCAATGATAATGTTGAGTTTGTGGATATCATAAACCACAATATCCCTGACCTAAGACAAAATTCCAAGACTATAATTAAGCTAGCAGTCAGTGAATGTGTTTGTGTATGCAATTTTAGGCGATTTTCACTTGAACTGTCACAAAAATGGGACAAAAAACACGGGGATGCGTTCAGCGACAGGACCCGCGAGGGTGATCGTTAGGTCGCAGGAAACAACGAAAATTGCGGTGAGTGAATCTGAGCTGAACGTGAACCATGAAACCGGAATTATATTATTGGGAGAATCATTGTGGAATTAGTGCTCAACTTACGAGGAAACCTCACGAACTTACCCCCGCCTTCTGGAATGAGACCTATATCATTTTGTAGGGCTCATGCAGCTGATCACGGATGTGCAAAAAATTTTTGCAGTGGACAAAGGGGACACAAGTTTTGGCGCGAAATAGGTTTTCAGTGGATTGAAGTGGGCTTCTAAATTTCATTCCGACATCGGCGGCTTGGCCTGGCAGGTAGTGCGCCTGCATTAATCGTAAGTGCGAGCGCCCGGTGGTTCGATTCCGCATGCCCGCGAAATTTTTTCTCTCTGCTGACGTTTAAAAAAACTTGTGATAAATCAATTACTACTATCGAGAAATCGAGAGTAACGATATTCAAAATTAACACGATGATTGGGCCAAGATCATTATTGTGTTCTGTTTATCATAATCATAATAAGTTTCCCGTTGCTGAAAGCAACTTTATCCGGAACAACGAGGACACCATCATCTACATTCTCCGACGATTCACATTCATCCTCACTCTCACTGCAAACTTCTTCATCTTCTTCCACCTCCAACTCGTCACCCTCCTCATGGCGCATAATAATATCGGCGAGTCTTTGCGCCATTTTCTTCTCCGCTCTGGTTGCCGAAGACGCATCTCCAACACCGAACTTTTCGCACAGTAAAGCGACAACATTAGACGATGAAAACCGTTCCATGACAGTGCAACAAAACACAATAATGATCTTTGCCCAATCATGGTGTTAATTTTGAATATCGTTACTCTCGATTTCTCGATAGTAGTAATTGATTTATCACAAGTTTTTTAAACGTCAGCAGAGAGAAAAAATTTCGCGAGCATGCGGAATCGAACCACCGGGCGCTCGCACTTAAGGCAGGCGCACTACCTGCCAGGCCAAGCCGCCGATGTCGGAATGAAATTTAGAAACCCACTTCAATCCACTGAAAACCTATTTCGCGCCATAACTC